>JASANC010005653.1:0-66128 GCA_030248135.1 Theristus sp. LFF4_11 | reverse complement strand
GTACAGTACAGTTTCATTGCAAACTCGTCAAAACCCACCGTGTACACGTTATTTGCAACTGTTGTCACTCTGGTTTTTAGACCCGTCACATGACATGTTTTTATTTGTTGCTGTGTTTATTTATTTTTATTTGTTACATTCCAAATTGATTTAGCACTTCACACTATGACTATCTATGATCTACGGAACCCAATACGCATAGACAGTAAACAGTGTTATGCATAACATTCACGTGCAAAATTACAGTGATCCGAGTCACTGACATTAAAGACAAACTATTTTCTACGTCTTATACATCGCTTGTGTCGCAGAAGCTAAAATTCGAGTTTGATGCTCACACAATTTCTGATTTTGTCTGTTGTGGTGTGATGGTCTGCACTTTGATTTTGATTTGATCTATGTTGCATGGGTGTTTCAAACTTGCTTGATAAAACTTCCGACTTTCATTCAAGACCCTTAAACAAAAATTCCCGCGTTCCGTTGTTCCGCTTGTGCGTCGTTGTTGTTGTTGTTGTTGTTGTTAAAGAAGCATGTAAGCTCCGCCAAGTCGGAACATGCATCGAATTCCTGCGGGAACTGTACCTCGTCGGACTACTCCACATCGACAACAAGTATTCCCTTGCCTGGCCACATTCTCAAGAGTTCAGTTTTGGGGCCGGAGTTGTTCGAGTACCGCATCAATCTGCGACGTAGGCGTCCGAGTTGGGCAGCGGCGCCGTCGCCCCGCGCTCCGCGCCGCTGCCAGCGTCTGATCAGGCGCCATCAGGCAGCGAGAGGCTCGCCAGTGGTCGCAGCGCGTTACGGTCACGGATGACGCGCACGCCAGACCATCGGCATGTTAGCTTCGGCCCCGCCGGTACGTTGGCGAGCCAGGCGGCTGTGTCTGATGAGACGCTTATGCCTGCTTGTGCTTGATGCACGCCGCGTCACGGGACACAGTCGCGCGTCACGCAGCGATCACAAAGTGCCTCACAATGGCATTTCATCGGTCAAGACACAAATCATATTTCTCGCAACCTGCCGTTCGATTACAACTGATGAAATTTGACATGTCGACGCGGGTCGAATATGCTCGTCCATGTGCAGGCAATAGGCAGGCACCGTTCGCCAGGTACGAATCGCTGCGGTCTCGTCGTGGAGCTGCAACAATTCCCGCCGGTTTTCAAAATACAAGACGTCTGCGCGTCTTGTTGCCGACAACTGCTTCCGGTAGATCATTTCTACGCGCTGGTTGCGGAGGCATCTCGGCGGTACTTGGCGCAATTTTCAGCGGGCAGAGTCGCGCGCCGTAGCGAACGGACTAATGCGTGCTCCGGTCGGTGGGCATGCCGTCGCAGTTGCTGTACCTGCACAGCAACAACGGGGTCGAATTTCGCCGCCACCGCATTTTGCACTCCGTTTCAACAGTTTTATCATCATTTCAGCTCTGCTCACGGCACACACACCAGCAGCAGCAGCCTGTTTTCAGAAATACCCGGCCGACGTTAGTTCGTTAATTTCGTATGTTCAGCATTGGCCATGGAACGTGGCACGCCAATTGCAGTTAGTTGAGCGCGCGTCTCGCCGCAAAATGGTGGTCACCAAAACACGCAGAAAATCCGAGAAAAGAAGACTCCGGTTCCAAGAAAATGCGGTCGTTCACAGAGCAGCAACTTGAGAACATTGAAAAATAGAGCTGTACACCTAGAAAATGATACACGTTCACAGACACAGTGTCACAGCAAGGTCGTGGAAATTTCCGTGTTATGCGTGTTAGTTGGCAAGTCTTCGGGTTGAAATTCAGCTGGAAAGTAAGTCTAGCGTGAAATTAACAAGAAAACGAGAAGTAAAAATCGCCAGTTAGTTGGTGGTTAAAGAAATGGCAATGGATGTAGCGAATTATAAGGCCGCGTTTGATTTGGTCGTCGTACCTACCGAGTTTTGTCCAATATTTGGTGTTGCTCACAGTTGCTTCTTCAAATAACAGCGACGAGTTTCTAAATATCTGCAGGCACGTGAAAATGCAAACTTCACAATTGAAATGAACATGCCGAATGGTACATGTTTGCTTGACCCACAAAACTTCTCACTCCGCCAAATAACATCGGCTAACAACTAATACCGAGCTTTGCCAAAAGACGCGCTTATACATATTAGGACGGCAGCTTAATTTTTTATTTACGTTGCTTTTATGACAATCTACCGTAATACAGTATGTGAATGCTCAATTTTTCAGCCATTTTTGTTGCAAAAGATGTCGAATTTCCACAGCACTTCATAGATGTGGAGTACCAAGAAATTCAAAGTCCGTTTCAAAAACCACGTGAGAAGCTTACCGCTAGGTTTTTGCATGGTTTTTCCCATAGGCTTTAAAACTGATTGCATTCAGAATGCCTGAAATCATGCACGATTTGGTGCCACGAACACGAACGTGTCTATGAAGAAGATTGCGTGTCACGATTTCAGTGCATATTTTGTAAAACGGTTATGACGGTTGGTGCGATTGTTTTCAAGTATTTCGAGTTGTTAGAGAACAAACAACCGCCGACACCAAAAAGAATATCTGAGTACGGTACGGTAAGAGTAGCTGCTGAAACACGTTTAGATACAGTACTCAAAGTAGAAGCGCACGAAGTTTTATTTGCCGAAAACGCCGTAGACAAGCGTCGCAACGGCTGGTGCGATTGACTCGGATTTGATGATTATTTTGCCAACTGCGATTGATTTTCTTCGATTTCAATTTCATTTTGTTTCGGGATGAGCACAGTTTTGTCAGATTCTCCGAATCTGAATGCGGCTTCGTTTGTTGTTGTTTTCGCAGTCGCAGCACCGTCAGTGGCAACAGTCGAATGTTTCAGCAGCGTCGTCTTTTATAATTTGGATCAAGAGTTCTTTTTTGACAAACATAATTATTAATGAAAACAAGTTCCCAAAAAAGAATCCCACAAAGCATATAGATCTTCCTCGGCACGTGAGGGCAGTTTCGTTGCATCTGCTTTGGCGCGGCTGTCTAAAAAAAAACAGGGTTGCTAACAAGAATTTTCCCGTTATTTGTCCGTCGATGTCGGAAAACAGCCCAACGAATGCCAGCACTTGGAGCTATCGCATCGTTCGTCACAGTGTCCATGAGCGTACCTGTTGGTTTGCTTGTCTGGCACAAATTTTTGAACCTGTCCAAGTTCAGACGCATCGATGCCTGAGAGCACTTCACAGAAATATTCACAATTTTTCAAACATTGCCACGTGCTTGCGCAGCAACATGCATGTTTTGCGTTGCGGCATTCAGTGGTTCATTTCCGACTGACTTGTCTGTGATGTATACGGCAGTTGCAACGCCAGCCGGCGGCCACACAGGTACCGGCGCCACGCCGCGCGCGCTCCAGTTACTTGCGAAAACGAGCAGCAGCAGATTCTTCGAGGAATACTTTCGCTGCAAGCGTCGGCCGTCATGCCACCACCTGTGGATTTAATCTGCCGGTGTTGGTAACGGCGGACCAGACAACGCCAGCCGCGGATACCCGCAACGTAGCAGCGTTGCACAATCAAATGTCTACAGTACACGTGTTCGCTGGTGAGCACTGACATCTACGTCGTAGCAACACTGCCGCAGTCATTGCTGCATCAACTCGGTACTGCGCGACGACGGCGCAGTGCCAGACGCAAAATAGCCGCCGGTGAACGGATTGTATTTGTAGGGCAGCGCGTCTCGCTGCGCTTGTCTGGTTGGGGTTGCGCAGCGACGGCAAGTGTTGACGACGACGACGACACCGGCGACTCAGCATGGCGTCACGGGTTCGCAAAATGCGGTGGCACGGTGCACCGGTCACAGCTGTCGCCAGTAACAACGGGGCTGCGGCGCTACCAGCGTGTGTGTGTCTGTCGCCGCCGCCGACGTTGAGCCGCTGCCGGACCCAATGCTCGTGCTGTGTGCGGCGGTGCTCTGCGACGTGCTCGATGTTCTTCGTCGTTCGCTGTCGTTGTCGGACAAATGCTCCAGCGGTTTGTGCAGCACTCACAATTTGCCTGCGTTTGCATTCGTCGCCAGCCGACCACCACCGAATATCATCCCGTTCGTCAGTTTACTTCGTTGATCTCTTGAACGCCCGATTCAGTCTTTACACTGCGACGGTGACGCCAGTAGTTTGCGTTGCCGAATTCTTGACGTCACTTTCGTCCGTTTTTATGAAAGTTACTGTTGCAGAATCCAACGAATTCGCTCGCTGACTACCGAAGGACGGACGGAATGAGAAGTGATTAAATTCTCAATCAAACTTAACTTCAGCAGACCGCTACAAAGTACGTTGATCGGCTGACAATTTAGTAAGTGGACTGAGAAAAAGCTCGACAGAATTGAAACGGATCACAGATTAAAATCAAAAGGCAGCAGATAGAATTGATTAAAATGTTTGGCACCGACAAACATAATTATCGGTGTTGCCTGTCTGTGCACTACCATTACTGTTGGTGTTCAAAGTCGTCGTCGCATTTTCAGTTCGTGAAATTCACAAAACAAAAAGTGAGTGGTCGTTGCTCAGCTCAATGAACGTCAATCGGCGTTTTTTCAACCTAAATGTTTTTTGCTGTTATGACTTTTTTAAAATATGAAGGTCGACAACAATAATTCGACCTGCGCTCATAGTTGTTCTTGGGGGGGGGGGGCGCTGGGGGGGCCCCCAAAATTTTCGAATCTATCTCTATCAGACAAGTTTTTTCGGCTCAGCTATCTATCTATCTAAAAAATTTGCTCCAGCTATCTATATCGGCCCCCCCAACCCCTCGGCTCTGGAACAACTATGGGGTGGGGGGTGTGCGTGCACCCCCCCCCCCAGAAAATTTTCTACAATAGTGCACCCCCCCCATGGCCCCCGCCTGGGGGGGGGTGTCACTTTACCATGACCGACACCCCCCCCCCAACTGAAAAGTTTCCGGCACCCCCCCCCCCCCCACGTGACGACACCCCCCCCCCCCCCCTCGAAAATTTGCTTTCGCCTTCGGTACTGCCTCTAATATGCTCTGAAAACCTCAATTTTGGCACAATTTTTCGAAAGTTCAACAAAAATTTTCTTTGATTATACCTCGTAAAACCTTTAGCAGTCGATTTTGGGCCGTTTTACCGACTGATTTTAGGCTTCGACAACATCTGCGATGAAGTTTTTGAGCGTCCCAAAGCTTAGCCTGCCATTTCCGATGCAGATAAGGTGACGATTAGCCTCGCAGAGCGTCCGATTGTGCTCGCTGCACCGTTTGCAAGCGCTACGTTGTCTGGTTGCTGCTTCGTGTCGTGTCGTCGCGACACCATCAGAAGAATTGATCGAATTTCAAGGCGGTGTTTGTCTTCACTTTAGCATTAGCTTAGCTGGGGACAATTAGTGACGTTTTGGAGGTCAAAACACAAGAAGAGGCATGGTGACGGTTTGGAAAAGGGGTAATTGAGGTCACCAAAACAAAATCTGCAAAGTTCCGCCATACGGGTGTCATTCGGGAGGCGCTTGCATATCATATGTGGTTCTTCGGACTCCCTGATTGATTTAGCACAACTTTGATTTTTGAATTTAAAAAAAAAATTTTTTTTAAACAAAAATGACGATTTTTGTTTTTTTAACAACCCTACTTTGGGGGGGCCGCTCAAAATTTTGAAATTTGATAGATAGATAGCTAAAACGCTGAAAAGCTATAAAAACAGCAAAATAATGCTAAAAATACACTAAAAATCAAGTATAAACGCGTATTTTACCTAAAATTAGCGAAATTTTCAAGAATTACGAGCAAAAATGGTCAATTTTGGTCAAAAATTGACTCATTTTATGTCTTCGAAGACAAAAATTTTCAGATAGATAGCTGGCTGAGAATTTTTTTGGATAGATAATAGCTGAGCCGAAAAAACCTGTCTGATAGAGATAGATTCGAAAATTTTTTGGGGGGGCCGGCCCCCCCCAGGCCCCCCCCCAAAGAACAACTATGAGCGCAGTTCGAATTATTGTTGTCGACCTTCATATTTTCTAAAAGTCATAACTGCACAAAACATTTAGGTTGAAAAAACGCCGATTGACGTTCATTGAGCTGAGCAACGACCACTCACTTTTTGTTTTGTGAATTTCACGAACTGAAAATGCGACGACGACTTTGAACACCAACAGTAATGGTAGTGCACAGACAGGCAACACCGATAATTATGTTTGTCGGTGCCAAACATTTTAATCAATTCTATCTGCTGCCTTTTGATTTTAATCTGTGATCCGTTTCAATTCTGTCGAGCTTTTTCTCAGTCCACTTACTAAATTATCAACCGATCCAACAACGCATACTTTTGTAACAGTTCGTCTGCTGAAGTTAAGTTTGATTGAAATTTTAATCACTTCTCATTCCATCCGTCCTTGTTAGTCAGCGAAGCGAATTCGTTGGATTACTGCAACAGTAACTTTCAAAAAAATGGACGAAAGTGACGTCAAGAATTCGGTAGCACAAAATACTGGCGACACCGACGCAGTGTCATCAAAAGAAACTGAATCGGGCGTTCAAGAAGATCAACAAGTAAATGACAAAAGTGAGCTGGATGATAATTCGGTGGTGGTCAGTGGCACTGGCGACGAATGCACAAACGCAGACAGTTGTGGTGCTGCACAGAAACCGCTGGAAACATTGTCCGACAACGACAGCAACGAGCCCGACGAAAGAGGCACATCAACGTCGCAAACGCCACCGGTGACGGTGACGCCGTTGGCACACAGCACAAAGCACGAGCGGCATTCACCAGTGGAGTCCGGCAGCAGCTCAACGTCGCAGCCGGCGGCGTCGCAGGCACACGCACACGCTCCGATGGTAGCGCCGCAGCATTTGTTCACTGGCACGACAGCAACGACCGGTGCACCGTTCATGATGCCACCGCCATTTTTTACGAACCCATTCATGACGCCGTACTCGAGTGCGAATGCGAACGAGTCGCCGGTGTCGTCGTCGTCGTCAACTGCTGCCGTCAACAACAGCCAGACAAACGCAGCAGACGCGCTGCCCTACAAATACAATCCGTTCACCGGCGGCTATTTTGCGTCTGGCGCTGCGCCGTCGTCGCACGAATACCAGCAATTGATGCAGCAATATTTGCAGCAGATGTTTATGCAGGCAGCTCAGATGTCAGTGCTCACCAGCTGATTTTGAACACGTGCTACACTGTAGACATTTGATTTTGCGAGCAACATGCTTACGTTGCTGCAGGTATCCGCAGCTGGCGTTGTCTGGTTTTCAATCGCCGTTGCAACCAGCAGGTGCGTCCACGGGTGAGCCAGCTGTTGACGCGGCGGCAGCACCAGCGAGTCACCCTGTTTCACTCGAAGAATCTGCTGCTGCTCGGTTTTCGCAAATGAAACTGGAGGAAGGCGCGCGCAACGTGGCGCCGTTTCCATGTGTCATGCCAGCTGGCACGTTCGCAAACGCAGCTGCCACGTACGCCATGCACGCTCCGCAGACAGAGTCAGTCAAGAGTGAACCACTTTAGTTGCCGCAACACCCAAAACAACATCCATGTTGCTGCTAAACACGTATTGTGTTTGAAAAATTGTTGAATAACGATCTCGCGTAATGTTTCTGTGAAGTGCTTCTCCAGGGCATCGATCGCGTCTGAGCAGACAGGTTCAACGGCTGGTGTGATGCCAGACGAAAGCAAACCAACGGAGCCAAATGCGCTCATGGACACTGTGACAGACGATGCAGCTGCTTCCACAAGTGCTGAACGTTCGTTAGGCTGTTTTTGAACATCGACAGTTCCCAAATAACGGGAAAATTGTATTAGCAACCCTGTTTTTTTTTTTAGACAGCCCTTATAAAGCGGATACAACGAAACTGCCTCACGTTGAGGAAGGTCTATATGCTCAAGTTGGTAGAGTTCTTTTCCAAGAACTGGTTTCATTAATAATTATGTTTGTCAAAAGAATGCCGATCCAAATTATAAAAGACGACGCCTTGTTACACAGAGCGATTCGGCTGTTGCCACTGTTAATTCGGACGGTGCTGCGACTACGAAAACAGCAACGCAAACGAAGCCACATTCAGATTCGGAGAATCCAACCGCTGTGCTCATCAAGAAACAAATGAGTGAAATCGAGAAAGAAATCAATCGCAGATTGGCGAATCAAAATGTCATCAAGGTCAGTCAATCGCTTTTCAACCGTTGCATTGCTGTCTACGGCGTTTTCGGCATCGCTTCGTGCGCTTCTGCCGAATGCTTGTACCTAAACGTGTTTCATGCAGCTTCTACTCAGTAAACGCACAGCCACCCGTGCACTCGGTGTTGTCTTTTTGGTGTCGGCGGTTGTTTGTTCTCTAACAACTCAAAAGCACTTGAAAACAATCGCACCAACGTTTCGTCACTAACCGTTTTACAAAATATGCACTGAAATCGTGACACACAATCTTCTTCATAGACACGTTCGTCGTGTTCGTGGCACAAATCGTGCATGATTTCAATATTCTGAATGCAATCAGTTTTAAAGCTATGGGAAAACCATGCAAAACGGCACAAAGTAGCGGCTTTCTCACGTGGTTTTTGTAAGAAACGGACTTTTGAATTTTCTTGGTACTCGAACGAATCTATGAAGTGCTGTGGAGTCCGATACTTTTTGCAACTCAAAAGTGACAACGAAGTTGACATTGCACATTATGCCATGAACACGACAAGTTGTCATAAAAGCAACGTAAATAAATTAAGCTGCCTTTCAATATATATAAGCGCGTCTTTTTTTAACTAAAGGTCAATATTAGTTGTTAGCCGATGTTATTTACAGCGGAGTGGGGAGGGGACACATTGAGTCAAGCAAACATCGCACCATTCCTCATGGCAGCCGCCTATCGATGCTATTTCGAGTGTATGAGTTTGCGTTTTTGCGTCACCATGTGCAGGTCGACCCAAGAGAACTCGAGTCGCTGTTGTTTGAGAAGAAGCAACTGTGTGAGCAACACCAAATGGTCGTAGCAACATCCGATGGACAAAACTCGGTGGGTACGACGACCAAATCAAACGCGGCCTTATAATTCGCTTATCCATTGCCGTTTCTTTAGCAACTAACCACCAACTAACTGGCGATTTTTGTCTCGTTTTCTTGTTAATTTCACACTTGAGTTTATTTAAATTGTTTTTCAAGTTTTGGCCCACTTATTGTTTTCAACCCGGGCGCACTTAACAACACGCAGTAACACGGGGCTTCCTTGTTAGCACACCGATCCCCACCATACCATGACCTTACTGTGACACACTGTGTCTGTGAACGTGTATCATTTTTTCCTAGGTATTATCAACCAATGTTCCTATTTTCAATGTTCTCAAGTTCACTTGCTCTGAAGTTGAGATGACCGCAGCTCCTGAACACCCGAACCGGAGTGCTCTTTCTCAGTTTTTCTGCGTGTTTTTGTGGAGCCACCATTTTTGCGGCAAAGCACACGCGCCAACTAACACAGTGAAAGCATGCCGAGTTCCCATGAGAGCTAATGCTAATTTTGCACGCAGCATACAAGTGCTGAACTAACGTCAACCGGAGTGACTCTGAAAAACAAACTGCGATACTGCTGCTGGTGTGTGCCGTGAGCAGAGCTGAAATGAGTGTCCTTGTTGAAACGGAGTGCAAAACAGTGGAGGCCAACGGCGAGTTGTTGTTGTTGCTGTGCAGGAGTGCAACAACTGCGACGGCATGCCTGCGTTTCGAGCCGAGCCACGCGTGAATCCGTTCACTGCAGCACGCGACTCTCGCCCGCTGGCGGAAATTGCGCCAAACGCCGGGGTGCCTCCGCAACCAGCGCAGCAAATGATCTACCAGGTACGGTCAGCAGCAAAGACGCGCAAATGTTTGTATATTTTTGAAAACCGGCGAAGGTTGTTTGTTTGCAGGCGCATTTCCCACAGCAGACCGCAGCGCAGTTCGTGGGTGCCCTGGCGAACGGTGCCGCTGTGCAGCCGCCTGCAGTGCCCATGGTTGGCCCAAACGGGCGCATGTTCGCGAACCAGCACGTCGACATGTCCAATTTCATCGGTGCTAATCAACAGCAGGTTGCGTGTGGTTGTGTTGTCTTGACCGATGAAATGCACCCATTGTGAAAGACTTTGTGATCGCTGCGTTGTTCACGTTGCAGCTGTGGCGTGCTCCCGTGTCGGCAGCGTCGCCAGCGACACACCATCAAGCACAAGCAGCACAGACGCCAGCATCTCATCAGACACACGACCGCCTGAGCTCGCCAACGTGGCCAGGCCAGCCGAGCGAGTGCTTCTCGCCGATGGTGCAAGCGTGCGCATCATCCGTGACCGCTGCTGCTGCTGCGACCACTGGCGGGCGGCTCGCTCATTTTGATGGCACTGATCAGACGCTGGCGAACGCAGCGCACAGCAACGCCGTCGGCACGCTGGACGCTGCACGGGGCGACACGGCGCCGCTGCCGACGCACTCGGACGCCCCTGAGCAACCGGTCTGGGTGATGCGGTGCGTCTCCGGGTGGCTTCCGTGTTCGCTGTGGGCACACTGCGGAGTGGCGCGTTTGGTGTGGCCAGAAGAAATGCACAGAATACTTGTTGTCCGTGTAGGTAGTCCATTTGAAGATGCAGTTCCACGGGAATTAGTGCATGTGTTTTTCAGTGAATCGTTTCTCCGACGGCTGGAACGGGACGAAGAGCGAGCACGACAACAACAACAACAACAACAACAACAACAACAACAACACGACGCACAAAGCGGACAGCGGAACTCCCCAAGAGCCGGTATGCTTTTGTTTCAAATTGTTTGAATAGTGTCTCAGCAAGATTATTGAGCAAATGAATTTTGTTTAAGGGTCTTGAATGAAAGTCAGAAGTTTTATCAAAACAAGTTTGAAACGTTGCCCATGCAACACATAGGTTTTCAAATCAAAGTCAAGATCACGAAGATTATCACACACCACAACAGATAAAATCAAGAAAATGGTAGTGAACATCAAACTCGAATCAGTTTTTTAGCTTCTGCGACTGAAAGCGTGTATAGACGTAGAAAGGAAAATAGTTTCAATCTTTATGTCAGTGACTCGGATCACTTTGCCAATTTTGAATTCCCGCGTGAATGTTATGCATAACACTGTTTACTTAATCTATGCGTGGATTGAATCTCGGGACCAAAATAAAAGATCATAGATAGTCGCCATTGAATATGAAAGTGCTAAATCAATTTGGAATAAATAAATAAAAATAAATAAACACAGCAACAAATAAAAACATGTCATTCATCGGGTCAATATGAATTTGACTTTTAAGGATGTGTGTTTCTCATAGGATCTCTTAAAACTCAGGTGACAAGCGGTTGCAAATAACGTGTACGCTTCTTTGATGGGTTTTGACGAGTTTTGCAATGGGCTGTGCTGTGCTTCAGACGGCCACCACGGCGACTCTGACACGGACATGGAGACGGACCGTTTGCTGGGCATGCGGCGTGGCAGTCTGCCGAATCAAACGCGTCGTCGCAACAGCGTGCCGTCGAACCTGGCAGCTGGCAGCAACGGACAGGCAATGCAGTCGCCATCATCCGTGCACAATGGCGACGAACGCGCCTCGCCAACGGCTGCTGACGAACAGAAAAAGAAGGAAGGTTCGTGCGAGAGCACCTGTCTGTAGGCAAACTGTTGTAATCTGCAGAGCTCTTTTTTATCGTACCACTGCAGCGATTTTGTGTACGTTTGTTGCGTTGCAGTGATGGTGCACGAGCCAGCCGTATTGATCGAGGGGGTGCTGTTCCGTGCACGTTATCTTGGCTCAACACAGCTCATCTGTGAGGGACGACCGAACAAGGCAACGCGAATGATGCAGGCGCAGGAGGCGGTCACCAGAATAAAAGTGCCCTTGATTTGTGTTTGCTTGCGCTGATCAAGTGCTCGTCTGAAGCTGAACACAGTGCACTCTGGTAGTATGACACTCCACCAAACACGCACATGCGCTGCTGTGATGTTGTGTCTGCTGCGTTCGTGCGTTTGCCACTGTGCAACATCAGAGTGCGTCCGCAGAAGACTCGTGCTCAAACGTGACACACAAATCACCAGCATATTTCAAGCGTTTGTTTTATCAAGAAAGCAAATGCGATGTTTCAGGCGCCTGACGACGAGAGTCAACCGTGTTGCGACGTCGACCTGTTTATATCAACCGAGAAAATTATGGTGCTCAACACTGATCTGCAGGTGCGCACCCTGTCAATGTGGCCTTTCTAGCTTTGTTGCTCTTCATGACGGCATGTCTGTTTTTGCTTATTTACTACCTGTCGTGTGTGTGTGTGTTGCGTTGTTCGCGTGTACGCCAGGGCAAAATCGGATATGCTGGGCTTAAAAAAACAGTTTGACGTTTTGTAAAATCATTTATTGTGGCGACCCGCTTTATTCATAATTTTTACATGATTATATTTTCCGTGAAACGTTTTTTTGTCCTCGTTTCCACGCATTAATTGGACGCATGTTCAGAGTTCGTACATTTTTCTGTAAACATTTTTTGTCGAGGTTAGCGACTTATCGTTGGTAAAATCGAAAAACCCTGATACTAAAATTAGGTGAACGACCATAAATTTAAAATGTGCAAGCGACCACGCAAATTTAAAGCAAGTAAGACACCTTTCTGTTATTGGCGGTTGTTTTTCGAGGCCACCGAAACTCGGTTCCCATGTGCGTGGTGGCGTGAAATACGAAGGAATGGAAACAAGAAACACGCGGGTTGCTTGTGTGCTCATTTGTTCATGAATGGCGCAAAAGAGATGATTGTACTGTGTGCGGTTGAACACACACGTTTGTAGATGCAGCGAGTAAACTGATTGGCTGTTTGTGAGTCGAATACGCAGACGAACGTTATGCAGCCAAGCAGCGTGGCCCGTTGTGGCTGTGCCCAGCGTTGTGTGTTTAACTGTATTGATTGATTGACTCCAAGTGTGAGCTTTTACTGGCCTGGCGCCCCACCCAAAGCGTTCATCATTTTTTCTCACACCGTGCCTCGTGTATCGTCTGGTTCTCATTGAGAAACTTTTCAGAGGATCAGCGACACGGACGTGCGCCAGGTAAGACACCGACTGCGAAAAACATTGTGCCATTGGTGCCTTGTGTTTTGCTTGCGCTTGGCTGCCTGCCTGAACTGTTTCATTGCAACACACTGCATTACTATTTTATGTTTCAGTTCAGAGATTTGTCAATTGCATTTTATGTTTCATTTTTGTTCAATTTCACCAAAAAACAGACCCCACCCATTTCTCAATTACATGCTGTGTTTCATCTGCAGCTTGACTTGCTGTGGATTAATGTTGAACGTTGGTTATTATACTGTGGTGCTCTCACAGATGTTTGCATGTTTATGGGAAATTATTTTACTTGAGTTTTTCACTTGTTGTCTTTTTTCCACCCCATACTATCCGGTTCTGAAGGTTCTTCAAGCGACCTGCTTTACTTTGCTTCTGTAGTTCAGTCCTTCATTCGTTTCAGTTTTGGGATGTTTGTGGGTGTATGTGACTTGCTTGGTTGGCTTTTTTGTTGTTGTTTATGAGCTTTGTGCTTTTTACTTTAGTTATTTTTAGAACGCAAGAATAATCTTCAGCGAATGTCGTTGTGTAACGCAAACCTGCTAAGAATGTGCGAACGTCCGTGCTGAAAACGTCTCGTTTGTCCGTTGACGTTCGCATGATCACAACGTGGCGGGGCAGTTCCCAGTTATTCGTTTGTAGTTTCTCTGCAGGCACACTGGAAACCAGTCCTTGCAAACATCACAGTAATACCAACTGCGTGGTGTCGATGTTTTCAGTGCACCAGTGCTATCAAAGTGACCCCGAACACTTGCGCACTGGCGCTCATTGCTCGTCACAGTGTTTGTTGCTGACGGCCTCGTCACCACTGCAGGACATCATGATGGACCACCCGTTGCGCACGATCTCCTACATCGCCGACATTGGCAACGTGGTGGTGCTGATGGCGAGACGCGTCACACAGACCGCCAGCCCGGACGCCGACTCTGACGAAATCGTGCGACGGCCGCCACGCATGATTTGTCATGTGTTCGAAAGTGAAGAGGTGACTCCACTGAAACTATCGTGCAGTTGCTTTTGTTTCAATGGTTTCATGCTTCACTGGAAAACTGAATCGTTCAAAGGCCTAGCATGTCAGCTGGTTTGTCCATTGTGTTCATGTTGCAGGCGCAATTCATTGCTCAATCCATCGGTCAGGCGTTCCAAGTGGCCTACATTGAGTTCCTACGAGCGAACGGCATTGAGGACCCCGGCTACCTCCGTGAGGTCGACTACCAGGAAGTGCTCAACAGTCAGGAGATTTTCGGTGATGAACTCGAGATGTTTGCCAGGAAGGACCTGCAGAAGGATGTGCGTTTGCAGATGTGCACTTTACACACTCTTTGCTCAAATAATCTGCTCAAATGAGCATTAGCCTCATGTGTGGATGCACTGCGACCAACAGTACAACGCGATGCGGACTGGCACCACCTGAGATTTTGTTGACAGCGTTTGAGACCAGCTGAGACGAGCTGGTTGCATTTCGATGGTGCCACCAAGCCGCACGCACACGGAGCCCATTTCATTTTCAGGTGGTGGTGCCCAAGTCGCGTGGTGAAGCGCTGGGCGTCGTGATCGTCGAGTCTGGCTGGGGCAGCATGGTGCCGACGGTTGTGCTGGCCAATCTGCAGCCTGGCTCACCAGCCGCACGCAGCAACAGTCTGAACATCGGGGATCAGTTGATATCGGTGAACGGCATCAGCTTCGTTGGACTGCCACTGGCCAGCTGTCAGCAGACAATCAAAGTGCGCACTTGTTCTGCAAACAGTATTCAGCGGCATAGGCTGACTGCAAAACAGGCAGTCTCTGTGTTCGGGCATTCGCATACAGCATGTTAGTGTTGACCAGCTGCACCAAGCTGGTTGGACCGGTCCGTGAGCCCACTTAAAGAAGCAGCCACGTGGGTTACTTGATTGCCTGTGTCCTGTGCTTTTACAGTTCGACTGTATGTGACAAAAAAGACGAAATTGCAATGGTTAGAGGCACTACAAGTGCCAACCGCACATAAAACACAGTGCCGTTTTTATTTTACCGTTTTTTTAGTTGTGTTTTGCAGAACTGTCGCAGTCTGACGGCAGTGCGCATCACCACCGTGCCAACGCCGCCCGTGGTCGAGGTGCGCATAAAGCGCCCCGACACCAAATATCAGCTCGGTTTCAGCGTGCAAAATGGCGTCGTAAGTGTTGGTATTTAGGTATTAAGGTCGTAGGCGCATTCATGAAGCAGTATTTAGTGACCGCGCAGCTGTTTTAACACAGCTACGCGTCACCAAATATATACGCCCCTTTAAGTCACGCGTGACATATTTGTCTATTCTGGCAGTTGAATCAGACATGCTGAGTGGGTGCATCGAGCTGGTCGCACCAATCAGTGAGCCCAATTCAAAAGCAACCAAGCAGCTGATTACCTATGTTTGACTCCACCTAACCAACCAAACAGTTTGACTCCACCTACTCATTCATTCATTCATTTTATTCCGCAAGAATGCAGGATGCACCTACTTTTATTGCGCCAGTTTCATTTGGTTGGTAGTTAACTGAACATGCCAAGGAGCTCACAATTATTCTCGATTGCAGATCTGCAGTTTGCTGCGTGGCGGCATTGCCGAACGGGGCGGCATTCGGGTGGGACATCGTATCATTGAAATCAATGGCCAAAGTGTCGTTGCTGTGCCTCACGAGAAAATCGTGAACATGCTCGCCACTGCTGTTGGCGAGGTAACGACGCTGAGCTGTTTTTCGGCAATTCGGGTTATGGGCACACAGAAATTGGAATTCTTTGCAAAGAAAATTGTTGAAAATACTGACACTGACACCAAAAGTCGCTTTCGTTTCTTTGCATGTTGAATCGAAACTTTTCTATTTTGCAGATTCACATGAAAACGATGCCAACATCAATGTACCGGTTATTGACTGGCCAAGAGCAACCGAACTATATATGATGGCGTACAGTGGCTTTCCGAAGTTATCAATTTTCGAAATTAGCTTCCTCCGGTGGCAATTGTATTGTTTTGAAATTTTCGTCCCATCAGTGAAATGCTGATTCCGGTTTTATAGTTTTTTGTACTGAAATTAACCCAACTGTGTTTCACCCAGCCAATATCTGTTGTTCCGCTTGATTCTTGTCTTCATTCAATTGTAACTGCTTTATTTATGAATTGATTCAACTGAAATTTGAGAACCCACACGCGGATTCATTCTTTTCGGCCATATCTTCTTTGGGTGGATTGTGTGGAGCAATTGATGTGATTGATTAAAACGATCTTTGTTCGCTTCAGTCCTGTTGGGTGCTTGATTCGTTTGATCACAAAATGTTGGTTGTTGCAAATTATGGTAAAAATATTGAGGATTGCGAGTTTTATAGAAATACTGATAAGAAACTCGCGATTTCTTTATACTCGGAGATTGTCAACAAGTTCGTTATTTTTTACATTTATGTGTATGTTATGACTATTATCTAAAAAAGGGTCAGAGGTAAGGAAGAAAATAAAGAAATTTTCAATAAGCGATTGATAGTCCAGCAACCTGGAACTTTTGCCTTTTTAAGGCTTGAATATTGTGACTTGAAATTTGACTTTTTTCGCGCCAAATGTTGGTAGTTTCCAATTTTTGTGCCATTTCCATCGTCAAACGTGAAATATGACAAGGTACAACAAACTAACGATTTCGAACCAACAAACGAACAACAGTGTCCGCGAGAATAAAAACGCAACAAAACAACTAGCTTACAAGCTATAAGGCTAATGAGGAATCCGCGACTAGAAATTTGAACACACTAGTTCGCAACAGAACTGTGAGAACAACAACAAGAAGAAGTAACAAACAGAAATTTGAAAACGAGCACACCAATCGCAAACAAAAGTGCAAAAGAACCTGTCACGCAAGACACACATGCGTGCTGAAGTCATTCCTTGTGATGACTAGACAGACGACACTAACATTCAGTGCAGTTGCTGTTGCGTTCTAGCACTCAGCGGACTGTCGTGCATGTCGTCACCGAATCGTTCTCTGAGCATGGCGCGTTCCGTGTGCAGCCAGCGTTGCTTTTGTGCGTGTTGTTTGTTTGCCTCTGCCACGCGCGCATCAATGATGTCAGTGGTCAACAGACCATGCTCACTCGCGTATGCAGACGCCTGTGTGGCATGCAAAATGGTGGTCGGCTGGCAAAGTGTCAATGTGACAGTGGCCGACAGCACAGACGCCAACGGTCACGTGCACAGACGTGCGGTCTGTGCTGAGTACGCAGTGCGCAGTGTTCAGCACCTGGCCGCAGCACCCACCCCACACGCTTGCACGTGAACAAATTAGTGCAGCATGTGACCGAGTTTGCTGATTGGTCACAGTGCTCTGAGTGTAGCCAATCAGTGCTCCGCCCACCACGACAACCAGTGATCAAGCGCGTGCGCCAACCTGCCATGAGATGACCAGTTTCGAGATTTCGCGGCCGGAGAGTCCCTCGGTGTCGCGTGCCACTTCTCTGCACTTTTGCACCCAGTCAAACTGTGCCAACTTCAAACGGCTGCGTCTCAACAGAGCAACCGGCAACCACTGCAGCAACAAGCTGAAATCAGGCAAACTGGTGCGCATGCGCTAAGTATGTCGCTGATCAATCGCCCTCGTTGAGTGTCTGCACCTAATTTCGAAACACTCATGAATCAGTATTGTTCTATTTTGGTTTTATTAAACATTTTAATGGTGGTAAGGTAATAGAACAGTGGTTGCTGACCAGCTGATCGATACAGATGCTGTTCAAAACAAGAGTCCCGCAAAACAAAATGAACATCTCACGAAGTATCTCTGGTGGCCGGTTCGGCAATGTACTGTCGGAAGTACATTAGCAGCATTCGTTCACGTTCTTGCAGGGCGGGCACGTCGAAATGGACAAGCTCGTCGACGCGGTCGTTGACAGCCCAGTCGAACTGCTCTGGTTGATTGCTCGCAAGCACCAGCATGAAACTGCAATTGGTTGCAAAACATCGAACTGGTGGACCACATTTGAAGAGATAGTTTCATTCAGATTTCGATTGTTGTGATTGTTTGATTTTAGCGACTTCAGAAGCACACCGGTTCGACTGCGTCCCTGTGCGATAAAGGAATGCGTTCAGAGTGGCGCGCATCTCCTCACTGATTCGTTCCTAAACAACGTCAAAAATGATTACTTGGTCCAGAAATCCGGTTTTTTGCAGTTCAATTCTGAGGAAAAAAGTAATGAGCTCCCACTCACGGTGCTGCGCTTCCTGAGGAATGCGTCTGCTTCGTCGACAAATAAAAGCAAACTGAAATTGAAGTTTGACAATGTAGAAACGAAATTGTTTTGTAAATTGCAGGTTCGGCCAAACACAAGTAGGCACCCATTGCGCGAGCTGTTTGCCCAGTCGAACACCTTGTGCATGGCGGACACGCCGTCACGGCCGAGGGGCGCCACATCACCGCCAGTCATAATGGCATAGTCCAAGCCAGAGTTCAACGCTAAGCTCTGCAGTGGCAAGCAATACGTACAATACGGCACAAACAAACAAAAATCAGGAAACAATGGCACACGGTGTAGTACCTTTGCAAACAAGGTTTTGCCGGTGCCTGGCGGTCCATAGAAGAGCACATTGCGAAACAGGCCGCGGTTGCGTTTCGTGTTCTGCGTCGTGATCGCGATGTCACGCACGCGCTCTTCCAGTTTCGGCTGAGCACAAAACAAACATGTTGCGACTGAACTGTGTGGCGCGCTGATTGGCTGCACAGTGGCAGCGCGCATGCGAACACAGGCAACAACTGCAGTCACGCACACTGAGCACCACGCCACGCAACGGGTCCGGTCGCCGTGCGAACGGCCACAGGCGTCTGACGCTGACCACCGGGTGTCTGAGTGCCAGCAGCGGCGTCACCCGCGACGTCTCGCGCACCAGACTCGGCTTGCCGAGACGCGCCAGCGTGTAGCGCCCGATGACGCTGGTGGCGTTCTTCGCCGAGTAGATGCCAACCGCCAGCGCGCTGGTGCCGCCGGCCTGCACGCGCACAACGCCATGCACGCAACTCAACACGGACACCACATTCACTT
This sequence comes from Theristus sp. LFF4_11, assembly GCA_030248135.1. Lineage (NCBI taxonomy): Eukaryota > Metazoa > Nematoda > Chromadorea > Monhysterida > Xyalidae > Theristus > Theristus sp. LFF4_11. The sequence continues at coordinate 47,070 of JASANC010005653.1, read as the reverse complement.
CAGCACTACTCACCAGCGCCATCAGATTCTTCCAGTCGCTTATCAGCCACTGAAAACCGGTGCCGAACACGGAGCCAGCCGTCCTGCAATGGTGAACGATCGCGGTTGCCTTGCAGTTACAGTGACAACTGAAGCCAGCCATTGCTCACTTGACAGTCTCCAGCCACGTCTTGCGTCGCTCCTGTTCGCGAGCACGCAGCTGTTCCATGATGACGTCACGGTTTTCACTGAAATAACACAAGTTATAAAGTCGATGTGGAGACAGCAAACATCAACAGTGAGTGGCCTTCACCGTTCGCCTTTCGCGCGTGCCAACTGCTCTGCCTGCACACGCTCCAGATCGTATTTGTGTTTCAGCGACAGTTCGTGTTCGACGGTGTCTGCAAACCGAACGAAACTCCGATTAATGTGAACAGACTAATTGCTCTGCGTCGTGCGTCGTGTGTTCATTGAAGACTTCATGCGTCTCATTCGTCCGTACCACGTCGCATTTTCTCTTGTTTCGCAATCGATTCCTCCTGCTTTCTGAGTTGCTCCTCCTGCAGGGCACGCTGTGCGGCCATCTCCTCTTCCTTACGCTTGCGTTCCAGTTGATTTTGGTAGTCCAACCGCTGAAGTGTGATGAACCTGACCTGCATTCTGCTTCATATCTGCCGACAACCGAACATCAGCGTACCGCTCGTGCGTGTTTTGCCTCCTCCTCAATCGTCTTCCTTCGCTCCTCTTCAGCGACTCGTCGTTGCTCGATGCGATCACGTTCCATTGACGCCTCGAATTGCTGCAGAACACAAACTGGCTGGTGTACAATCGCAATGAAACGTTCTGTGTGCCACATTGTCCGTCAGCAAACAAGGATGCATACAAACGGATGCAACGCGAACTTGTGTCAAAATTGACGTGTTTTTCAATCAATGGCTTCTTCGTGCTATTCTGTTCATTCGTCATCTCTTGCACACGCGATTTGGGAATGATGTTGGCACTCTTGAAAAAGACAAAAATCCCAGTCTGCGACTGCTCCCACCTTGATGGAGAATACGAGGACTGCCCTGTTTCTTCGGCCACATTGCAACTAACTTTAATATTCGACTGCAACTCGAGCTGCCGTGTTTTCTCTTGTTGCTGCGACAATTCGAGCGCTTCTTTCGCGTGCGGCGACCTCTCCAGCTGCTGCGCTGCCTCGGCCGCACGCTCCAACGCAGCCGAGTCGAACGAATACGCCATGCGACTGTCTTTGGCAGACGAGCCGGGAACCACCGGCGGCCCACTCGCGGAGCCTGCACATCCAGTTCAGTCTGTTGCGAAATACCAATGGGAGCGTGCTTTCAAGTACAGCGAAGTGGCGTTTCTTTGGTCATCTTTTTAAACCGAACAGTCAAAGATCACTGACCAGAGGCATCGTCTCCAGACGGCGGTGGTGGAGTAGGCAATGGAAATTGTGGCCCTTTCTTGCCGTAGCCAAGTATGTCACCAAGAATACCAGCCATTGTCACAGCTGCCAACAGGAAAAGTGCAGCTGGTTTGCTTGGTTGGATTGTAAAATGGCTACTACGGTAGCTCTCAATAGTCAATAAATGATGAAAATCACAAAAAATAAATCGGTGGATGAAAGGTTGTCAACATCAGTTGAAAATGACCGAATGTAAATACGAAAATGCTGCGAAGAGTATGTTTTATTACTTGAAAACACGCACGTCTGAAACTTACAATGGAACAATGATGGATGGAATTACGGAAAGAACGCACATCGCTAATAAATAAAACGATCAAAAGCAGAGAACAAGCCCTGAAGGACCCGTTTCAAAAATGTATAACACTGTGCAATTGTTACCACTAAACTACTGAAGCACCGCAGTCTTCAATTTTTTTAACTTTCCAATTTTATGTACAGTGTTGCCTCAATGACACATGTCAGACAGGAAAATCAAAAGAGAGAACCCAAGCAGGCAACGATCGGTGATCAAGGAAATCATTCCAAAAAGCGACCAGAAAACGCGCTGCACAACACAAATCAACGCAGTTTAGTTGGAGTTTCGAGATTAAATACGAACAAAAGTTATGATTTATGAATAAAAAAACTTGCGCATCCATGGTGTCTGTTAACTACAGCATTCAGAGGGTGGTGAGAAAAAATTGAACACCGACAGATGACAGAGTGGACAAGAGTGGCACGATGGATGCACAAGAACAGGCGCAGAGTTCAGCAGGCACAGCGTCCATCACGAGCACGATGCACCACAGTGCGGCTCACTCCTTTCTCAGGTTCTCCAGCCGTGCCTGCAGGTCAGCATCGGCGTCCGAGAGCGCAGCAGCCTCAGCCTGTTTGCCCTTCTGGGCGCCCGTCGTGACGCCAACTGTCGATCCAGCAGCAGGCAAGTTCGCCAGTTGGTCGCTCATTTGAATGCCGAGCTCATCGAGCACTTGGTTGACAATCGCGTCGCTGCAAAGTATACCAATAATAGCACAAGTGCTAACAAACAACAGCACCGCTGTGAGGAGAGGATGTGCAATTGCTCAGCCATAATATTATGTCGCACCAAATTTGGCTGCTTCGATTGTTCACATTGACTAGATAAATAACTATACAGGGTTAGTGTGTGGTTAATATAATTGCACTGGTGATGTGTGCTCGCTGATCGGTCTCACTGCTGCAGGCGGTCAACGACTTGCACACAGCAAATGTTGCTGAGCAATTGGAGCTTGCGAGAACGAATGACACCAACGTTTCCTCTTCGTCGTCATCGTCGCCCATGGCGTCATCAATGACGTCATTCATCATCTCCTCCTTCATGTCCATCATCTCCGTTTGGCGTTCGAATTCCATCATGATCTTTTGGATTTGCGGCAGGTTCAACTGCAAAGAACACACATGAGAAAAGCTGCATTTCCAACAGTGCGCCAAATGATGTCTGAAATGAAACAGGAGGACACAGAGAGCATGCCTGTTTGTTCATGGAGCGCATCGCCTTTGTGACACCCTTCATTGCCTGCGCCATCGCGTCTTGTGACTTCAACGTTTGAATCTTCAACGACACCGCCTGGATGTTCGCACGCATTATCATGAACTTCTTGACATAACGCCTCGTTCGAACCAAGTCTTTTGCCATCACCTTCGTTGCATCCTGTGACAAACGCGTTTGGCTTGTACCAACGCCTATCAGTAGTTTACGTGTCGAAAGAATATCTCTCAAATCGCAGGCACTTTCTTCGAAGTCATTGTGTTCTTTTTATGTTGATTTGACCACGTTCAGTTCAACCTGATTAGAAATGCCACTTTCCTGAGCAATCTTTTTTTACACAACACAATATTTTCCTCTAAAAACATGGCATCACAAGATTATCACAAAACAGCGTTTGTTGAAAAGAAAAAAAAGCAAACTGAGCTTAGTCGCTGACCATTTGACCCTGCTTCGCCATCTTTCGAATATCTGCGATAATTTTCTTTTCTTGTTGTTCCAAACGTGAACTGAAACAAAACCAGTTGCGTACAGGAGGTGAAATAAGAATGAGCGCTTCTTTCACGTCGTGTTGTGCGTGGATTTTGTGGCAGCGTTTGCGTTGCCATTGGATTTGACTCAGTTTTAATCCACAAATGGAATGAAATGCAAACATGCAGCAACAGCGAAATCAAGGGGGTGCACTCGTGCACTACCTCCATCAGCGAGCATCCTGCCCGTGCACGGGCAACCATTCCTGAACATTACCCTCTTCCTCCCCTCTGAGCACGGGTACGACACTCCCCCTCATCCAGGATTTGCAAATGTCACCCCCCTCATGGTGGCGGCTGGGTATTTTTTCAAAAAGTCGGTTCTGCAATTTGCAGAAATTTGGCAACAAAAAATCCACAATGAAATTTGGTTTCTGCAAATTTCAAAAACATGACGAAAATGGGTTTTGTGCTTGTTTAATGTCATTTTTTGTATTCTGAGCATCATTTCTTAACGATGCTGAGAATTGCAATTGCCAAATGCATCGTTTTACCGCAGAATTTTTCAAAGATTCAGAAAAAATAAAAGGAACACCATACCAAACCAGATTGCCAAACCAACCAAATCACTAATCATTCGATTTAAACTAAACCTAACAACACATCAATGATAATCAAATGAAAACCCTTATTGCTCAAATTCCGCAATCAAAACGATGGCTTCGGTCGGTTCGACGTCTTCAAAGATGAAGTTCACTTTGTTCGGTTTGATTTTGTATCGCCTCTTTGTTTTCATCCCCAGATACTGCATGCTTACCTGTAGTTGTACTTGGACCAGGGAATTATTCGCACCTCCGTCAATGTCTTATTTTTTTGCATCTTCTGTCGTGTGGTTGATGGATCAGGATCACTATTATCACCTCATTCTAATTCCAAACAGAAAGCCTAACAGTAAACAATAATTCGATTTGATGTGATTCTGTTTTATTTTTCGAATTCGAAATACTCAGATTTTATTTACGAAGGCAAAACAAAACGCCAATCATTGCGCTACAGCAACCAGCGAAACAGCTGTTTATGACAAAAAAACTATTTGAAATTTGTTGTTGTTGTTGAAATTTGAAACCATGTTGATGTGAAACCTCAGTCAAGCGCCAAGCACAAAATGAGTGTTGCAAAAGCAAAATTCACATGCAAATCTGTTTCTGCAATTTGCAGAAATTTGTTAAAAAAATTCTGCAAACGCTCCAAAATTTCTGCAAAAAACCGATGTTTTTTCTACAAAAAAACCTGTTTTTTCTGCAAAAAAACCCTGGGTGGCGGTCAATCTCGTCTCTGTTCTGAATCGTTCCAACAAGCTGTAGGGATGATGCATTGCATGGACCAACAATTTTTGCATTTTTGATGTCAGTGTCTTTTGCTATCAAATAAGCATTTGCTTTGCACAAGATATTCTGACTGCACTATCCTGCCTTTTTTAGAGAAAATAACCACCACCCGAGTGATCCGGTGCACCCCCAGTCACGAAACTTTTTTGCGTGTACCCTCCAAAGAAATCTCCACCCGTGAACCCCCCTCACTAAGAAGGTACTACCTGCCCCCCTTAAAAGTTGGCAAACACCCCTCTCACCCATGGTCCTTTCACTTTTTCCAACGGCGTAAAACTGTTGCGCAAAAAACACCTCGCTCCTTGCTTTACTCCATGCACTTGTTTTGTTTTATTTTGTGTGCTCCCTCCAATCATTCGCTATAATCAAGATAAATTTAAATAAATAACGAACCGTTCTTTATCCAGTTCTCGCATCGCCTTGTTGAGCGCACGCTGATTTTCACGTAAAAGCTGTTGCGGGGTTTTACGTTTGCCGAACAAAAACTCGAGCGGCATGGTGAATTTCTGAGGAACTTTTTGAGAAAATGAATCTGGAAACAAAAAAATATTTGTCAAAAATCATTTTTGAGCAACAAAAACCTCATTAACCATAAACAAAACCAACAAAACAAAACAAAAATTCACAAAAAAAAGACGTGATTTATCCCAAATATCGTAAAAACTAACCCAACAGCACATCATTCGGCGCGTCTCAATATGCCTAATTTAGAACTCAACCGCTTTTTTGCAAAAAAAATTGTTTGCTCGTAAGAAAACAGTTAAATTGGGCAAAAATCGCCCCAAAACCACAAATTATCCCAAATATCGTGAAAACTAATCTAACAGCACATCATTCGGCGCGTCGCAATATCCTAATGTAGAACTCAACCGCTTTTTTGCAAAAAAATGTGTTTGCTCGTAAAAAAGTAAAAAACACCTAAATTGGGCAAAAGTCGCCCCAAAAACCGCAAATTATTCTAAATATCGTGTAAACCAGTCAAAAAGCACATCATTCGGTGCGTCTCAATATGCGTAATTCAGAACTCAACAGCTTTTTTGCAAAAAATGTGTTTGCTCGTAAGAAAACAGCTATATTGGGCAAAAATCGCCCCAAAACCACAAATTATCCCAAATATCGTAAAAACTAACCCAACAGCACATCATTCGGCGCGTCTCAATATGCCTAATTTAGAACTCAACCGCTTTTTTGCAAAAAAATGTGTTTGCTCGTAAAAAAGTAAAAAAAAACACCTAAATTGGGCAAAAGTCGCCCCAAAAACCGCAAATTATTCTAAATATCGTGTAAACCAGTCAAAAAACACATCATTCGGCGCGTCTCAATATGCCTAATTTAGAACTCAACAGCTTTTTTGCAAAAAATGTGTTTGCTCGCAAGAAAACAGCTAAATTGGGCAAAAATCGTCCCAAAACCACAAATTATCCCAAATATCGTGAAAACTAATCTAACAGCGCATCATTCGGCGCGTCTCAATGTGCCTAATTTAGAACTCAACCGCTTTTTTGCAAAAAAATGTGTTTGCTCGTAAAAAAAGTAAAAAACACCTAAATTGGGCAAAAGTCGCCCCAAAAACCGCAAATTATTCTAAATATCGTGTAAACCAGTCAAAAAGCACATCATTCGGCGCGTCTCAATATGCCTAATTCAGAACTGTGTTTGCAAAAAACTGTGTTTTCTTGTAAAAAGTAAAAAACAGCTAAGTTGGGCAAAATTATGCCATAAATCGAATTTTCAGAGCAAAGTAGAAGAAAATTTTTCAAATTTTTTTTTTTAAGTTTGAAAAAAAAATCCAAAATTTTTTTTTTTTAAAAACGAAAAAAAAATTAAAAATTTTTTTTTTTTCAAAGCCCCTAACCCTAGGTGTGGGTAGGGTTAGGGGCTTTGAAAAAATTTTTTTTTATTTTTTTTTCGTTTTTTTTTTAAATTTGGATTTTTTTTTCAAACTTAAAAAAAAAATTGAAAAATTTTTTTTCTACTTTGCTCTGAAAATTCGATTTATGGCATAATTTTTTGAAAGTTCAAACCAAATTTTCTTCCCAACTTCTTTGTGTGCTTAGGTACATGTCATTATTTGGTCATTTTGACCGACGTACTCCATGTTTTTCGATTTGGATGACTTCTAGAGTCAATTTTTAGCGTTGAAATGACTTAACTGAATTGAAATATCGTTTCAGAAATCGTTTTCTTGCAACATAGAACATGTTTTTTCAGTCGGTAGGCCATGAGATGAACATGATATTTTGTTGATTGGCGTATGTTATAGGTCTACAATGGAGTTGTGCGATATATTGTTAAACAATTGGAGCGGAGATGTTGGTTAATACCACATCACACGACCGTTTTTCAGATACCCGATAACATGGCCACATGTTAAAACTTGCGTGCTGAGCTAAACTAACGTGTTAAACTTGCGTCTGTCAGTTGCCCGCAACGTGATCGCGAAATCATGGTACGTGTTTTCGATACGGTGATTTGAAGAGTGGGCTCTCGCCATGTGGCAGATAGCATAGCTGGTTGAACCTGAAAGTAAGTGTCTTGGGGGGGGCGACCGGGTCGACAGGGGTTGCCGACTTAGCTACAGCAAACAGGAATTTTTGAACACAGTCAAATTTTGGTAATTTTCTAAAGAGGAACAACTAAGAACGGTTCAATATTCAAGTACACGTCGAAAATTGTCCTGTTTTACTGTTGAAAATGCAACTTTCCCTCTATGAAATGGACATAATTTCAATAAAACACGATTTTCGCTCTTATAGTTTTCGGATCGTTCTGAAAATAGTCTAGATGAACTCAGCTCGACGAGACGCTTCGAACAAACCTAACTTGTAAAAAAAAATTAAAAAAAATTTTTTTTTTAATTGAAAAAAAAATCCGGATTTTTTTCCCTAACCCTAGGTGTGGGGGTAGGGTTGTTAAAAAAACAAAAATCGTCATTTTTGTTTTTTTTTAATTTTTTTTTAAATTTCAAAAATCAAAGTTGTGCTAAATCAATCAGGGAGTCCGAAGAACCACAATGATATGCAAGCGCCTCCCGAATGACTCCCATATGACGGAACTTTGCAGATTTTGTTTTGGTGACCTCAATTACCCCTTTTCCAAACCGTCACCATGCCTCTTCTTGTGTTTTGACCTCCAAAACGTCACTAATTGTCCGCAGCTAAACTAATGCTAAAGTGAAGACAAACATACCGCCTTGAAATTCGATCAATTCTTCTGATGGTGTCGCGACGACACGACACGAAGCAGCAAGCAACCAGACAACGTAGTGCTTGCAAACGGAGCAGCGAGCACAATCGGACGCTCTGCGAGGCGAATCGTCACCTTATCTGCATCGGAAATGGTAGGCCAAGCTTTGGGACGCTCAAAAACTTCATCGCAGATGTTGTCGTAGCCTAAAATCAGTCGGTAAAACGGCCCAAAATCGACTGCTAAAGGTTTTACGAGGTAATATCAAAGAAAATTTTTGTTGAACTTTCGAAAAATTGTGCCAAAATTGAGGTTTTCAGAGCATATTAGAGAAAAAAATTTCGAATTTTTTTTAGTCGGCATTTTTGTTTTTTTTTAATCACTTTTTAAAAAAAAAATTTCATTTTTGTTTAACAACCCTATGTGGGGGGGGGGTGTCATAGTTGTTCTAGGGGGGAGGGCCTGGGGGGGGGGGCGGCCCCCCCAAAAAAAATTCGAATCTATCTCTATCAAACAGGTTTTTTCGGCTCAGCTATTATCTATCTAAAAAAATTTCTCAACCAGCTATCCATCTAAAAATTTTTGTCTTCGAAGACATAAAATGAGTCAATTTTTTACCAAAATTGACCATTTTTGCTCGTAATTCTTGAAAATTTCGCTAATTTTAGGTAAAATACGCGTTTATACTTGATTTTTAGTGTATTTTTAGCATTATTTTGCTGTTTTTATAGCTTTTTAGCGTTTTAGCTATCTATCTATCAAATTTCAAAATTTTGACCGGCCCCCCCCAAAGTCACATGGCCCCCCCGCGGCCCCCCCCAAAATTTTCCAGCTATCTATCTATCTAGAAAATTTGCTCCGGCTATCTATATCGGCCCCCCCCAACCCCTCGGCTCTGGAACAACTATGGGGGGTGTCGGCCAAATTTTCGAGGGGGGGGTCCGATGGGGGGGGTGCCCGGTTTTAGGGGGGTGGCACGGTGCCCCCGACCCCCCCCCACCCGACGGTCTCTGGTGCTCTGGGGGGTGTACCTAGAGATGTAAGGGTCAAAAAAAAAATTTTTTTTTAATTTTTTTTTTAAAGTAAAAAAAAATGAGCATTTTTTTTTATTTTTTTTATTAAAAATTTTTGAAATTTTTTCTTTAATGTGCCCTGAAAATGCCGTTTTTGGCATAATTTTTCGAAAGTTCAACAAAAATTTTCTTTGACTTTACCTTGTCACTTAGTCTTCAACGCTGCAGGTGGTATTCTGGATTGATTTATCGACTGTTTTCAGCCTTGGTGAGTGATGATCGACTCGCGCATTGAAGTACTTGAGCGTCGCAAAGGCTAGTTCAACAAATTCCGATGTCGCTAAGGTGAGATAGAAGCAGAGAACTCACATTTACGCATCGTTTTTCAGGATCTCGAAAGGTGGAAATTGCACTGTCTGCCACTGCAAGCGTAACTTCGTTGGTTGCTCGTTGCTGTTTCGCCTCGTGTCGTCAGCATGATCACACCGGTTTGTTGTGGAACTTGTTTCCATGTTATTTGAGGTGAATTGAGAGGCAAAACACGAGACGTGATGTCGTCGGTGGGAAAATGGGGTCGCCGAAACCAAGTCTGAAATTTTCACCCTCCTCCCATATGAGTGGGGGTCATATGGTAAGTCGGTGGCTCCTCAGATGGTGATATTCGGACTCCCTGAAAAATTCTGAACAACTTTCATTTTAAAAAAAAAATTAAAAAATTTTTTATTTTAAAAAGAAAAAAAATAGAAAATTTTTTTTTCTTGACATCTCTAGGTGTACCCCCCCCCCCCCCCCCCCCCCCGCGCCCACGTTACTGCCCCCCCCCCAAAAAAATTTCGAAACTATCTCTATCTCCACAGTTGTTCTAGGGGGGGGGGGGGGCGGGCCCCCCAAAAATTTTTCGAATCTATCTCTCTCTATCAGTAGCGAAAGCGGGACCTTTGGGTGAGGGGGGGGGGGGGTTTGCCAAATTTCGTGAGGGGGGGGTGCACGGGATCGCACGGGTAATACCAAATTTTTGCCTCAGAAAAACACAGAAGTTCTTGTAAAATACAGAATATTTTGTGCAAACAAGCTGCTTGTTTGGTCAGAAACAACAAAATCTATGCAGGGACAGACACAAACGTCAAGAAAAATGCAAAAATTACGCTATTTTTGGAAAAAGTTGAGATGAGATTGACCACCGTGAGGGGGGGGGTGCGATCCCGTGTTTTCTCGCGGAGGGGGATGGGGGGGGGAGTCTAGTACCCGTGTCGAGGTAAAGGGGGGAGGGGGCTATATACGGCCCGTTCGATTGCGGCCCGGAGAATTCGGGCTCGGACAATTCCGGCCCGGCAATGTCTCACGAGCAATTTAACTAAGCAATTTCAGTAAACCAACTGTACCATTTTTTGTGATCTTTGATAAATCCAAAATGACCGCAATCAAACAAATCACGGCAAAACATTTTTTCAAAAACTCACGTTTCGAAGAACCTTTATTTAAAAGGCTTGGCTTGCTTAAAAGGAGACCTACAGCAACTTTGCTTTGTTTTGGGATTAGATTTGGCTGAAGTTTATTTTCATTTTTGCAATCATTTTGATATCTGCGATTGATTGGGGGTGGAATGCAAAAAAAATTCAATCCTCCCAACTCCCAGCAGTTTATTTGTCGTTCTGGAGAAAATTCGCCGGGCCGCAATCGTTCGAACCGGAAATATTCGGGCGGGAATCGTCCGGACCAAAAATATTAGAGCCGGAATTGAACGGGCCGGAGGTAGCAATAATACAAAGCAAAACAGCCAAAAAAGAAGAAACCAGTAAAGAGCGTGAAGTTAACTTTAATTAACGCCCTATATATTTTGTGACTTATGTAGGCCAACTGTGTCGTTCTTGTTAAAAAAAATTCAATTATTTAAAAAAATTCAATCAAAAAATTCAAAAAATGCCGGAGGAAAATCTGATGGTGGACAAAAATACAGTCGAACTCAATAAATTGTAGGTGCATTCGAACCGCGCTGAGTTCGACTTTTGGGTTCTCCTTAAAAATATGGGTCCGCTCAAATTTCATCGCAGCACGCTGATTGATGGCTCAAATGAAAGCCCTTGTTCTGCTGAGTAATCCTGTGTGAGGGTTTTTTGAAATTCAAAAATTTGAAGAAGTTATTTGAATTTGAAATTTTCGATTGAGTGAGTCTGTGGTGAGCGTGTACAGTGCACTGATTGTTGTATTCATGTGCTTGATAGATATTTATGATGGATACCGTTCACATGATTGCATGAAACAGTCATACGCGGAAGGTAGGGCTCATGGGTTACGGTAGCGGTAGTTTTGGGTCTTGACACGAAGTTGCTGAAAACCACCTTGTTTCTTGTGAATAACAGCTGAAACCTTTTAGAAACATGCAGCATTATAACAGAATGTCAAAAACCGGATTTCAAAGATTACGGTAACTCTGCAGTGGGTGGTCTTCAGCAACTTCGTGTCGAGACCCAAAACTACCGCTACCGTAACCCGTGGGACCAAACCAACATTATCTAAAAATGCGGGAGACGCATATAAAAGGAGGAATATGGCCTTGTGTAAGCAGTGAAAGACTTGGCTCGACAACGCTTTTCAAGTCTCTGATGTGGTACACACGGATACAAGTACATAAGAGTCATATTTTTGCGCCGCGTTTGTTGTTTAAAAGCTTGCTGAAAAGCGTAAAAACATTGAAGTTATCTAGATATTTTTCAATTGTCCTCTTCAGTTTAGTCTAAAATCACATCATGTGCGAAATTCTGTACAGCATGGCCGAATAAATGAGGCAGTCCATCAAGGCGGGATTAGTCGCTGACTAGGAGTCGTCTTTTTCAAAAATGCCAACATTTCCAATCATGTGTGCAAGGGAGAAAGAATGAACAGAATAATACGGATAATCCATTAGTTTAAAAAAACGCGTCAAATTTGGTATACAATTTGGTTTCTGAACTTCTTTTTCTTTCATTCAAAATTCGCGCGCTCCTTGCACCCTGAAAAAAACTGCCATGTTTAATCGGCCATCTGTAAATTCTGTGCAAAAAACAGAAACATCAGAGATTGCATAACATTGCTGCATGTAGCTTTATCGTTGTTGCTGACGTACGCACCGCTGTGCATACAGCAGCACCAGTGCAAAAAGTGTTGTCTTCCGTTGATTTTCACCCTTTTTACCAAACTCTTGTGACAGGATAAACCGGTCAGTCATTGCCTTTGCCACAGAAGGACACCTTGCGTTCCCAATGCCTCTGCGATACACTTTGTGCAAACCAGTGTCAGCGATCTAAAGTCTGATCGTTATTTTAGTAGTTTTAGAGGTCGCTAAAAGCTAGAAAAAAGCAAATGTGAAAGTTTCATTTGTCTACAATGTACGAGGGTTGCCACTTGCCACTTGCAACCGAAATAAAAAATAAACGGCGCAAAAATATGACTCTTATGTACTTGTATCCGTGTGTACCACATCAGAGACTTGAAAAGCGTTGTCGAGCCAAGTCTTTCACTGCTTACACAAGGCCATATTCCTCCTTTTATATGCGTCTCCCGCATTTTTAGATAATATTCTGACTTTTACATAAGCCCCAAAGGTCGGACCAAAATCACAATACGTTGGTCACACATTCTTCTAAACCCCGGACAACTCAGGTTTTTCATTTTTCGTTTTTAGGCCAATTTCGTCTTTGCTATTTTTACGGCCGATTCGCCCAAAATCGTCACGATTCAGTACCTAGAATTGCTCACATAAGAAAACTGACCCAAAAGCCGTGATCGGCGCAATGAATTACCATGGAAAACACCGATTTCTTGTTTTTCATTTCTGGACCGGTTTCACTAAATTCCACTGCCGATTCGCCCCAAATCGTCACGATTCTGTAACTAGAGTTGCTCACTTAAAAAAACTAACACAAAATCCGTGATCAGCGCATTGAATTACCCTGGAAAACACCCTTTTCTTATTTTTCGTTTCTGGACCGATTTCGCCAATTTCCACGGCCGATTCGCCCGAAATCGTCACGGTTCAGCATCTAGAGTAGCTCACGTAAGAAAACTAACCAAAATCCGTGATCACCGCATTGAATTACCCTGGAAAACATCTTTTTCTCGTTTTTCGTATCCGGATTGATTTCGCCAATTTCGACGACCGATTCGCCCGAAATCGTCACGATTCAGTATCTAGAGTTGCTCACATAAGAAAACTAATCAAAAATCCGTGATCAGCGCATTGAATTACCATGGAAAACACCCTTTTCTTGTTTTTCGTTTCTGGACCGATTTTGCCAATTTCCACGGCCGATTCGCCCGAAATCGTCACGATTCAGCATCTAGAGTTGCTCACGTAAGAAAACTAACCCAATATCCGTGATCAGCGCATTGAATTACCCTGGAAAACATTTTTTCCTTGTTTTTCGTTTCTGGACCGATTTCGCCGATTTCCACGGCCGATTCGCCCGACATCGTCACGATTCAGCATCTAGAGTTGCTTGCATAAAAAACTAACCCAAAATTCGTAATCAGCGCATTGAATTACCCTGGAAAACACCCTTTTCTTATTTTTCGTTTCTGGACCGATTTCGCCAATTTCGACGGCCGATTCGCCCGAAATCGTCACGATTCGGTATCTAGAGTTGCTCACGTAAGAAAACTAACCCAAAATCCGTGATCAGCGCATTGAATTACTCTGGAAACACCCTTTTCTTGTTTTTCGTTTCTGGACCGATTTCGCCAATTTCGATGGCCGATTCGCCCGAAATCGTCACGATTCGGTATCTAGAGTTGCTCACATAAGAAAACTAACCCAAAATCCGTGATCAGCGCATTGAATTGCACTGGAAAACATAGTTTTCTTGTTTTTCATTTCTGGACCGATTTCGCCGATTTCCACGGCCGATTCGCCGGAAATCGTCACGATTCAGCATCTAGAGTTGCTCACGTAAGAAAACTAACCCAAAATCCGTGATCGGCGCATTGAATTACTACGGACTAGACCTTTTTCCTATTATTTTTCGTAGCTCAGACAAAATTTGTAAGAGTGAAAACTGATACTCAGTCAAAATGCTACGAACTTTCAAAAATGCACAATTTTAACTCAAAAAAGTGCCCGGGCAAAAAAATAAACTAAATTTTCAGAAAATACGGATGAAATTACCCTAGGAAACATTTTTGTTCAACTGTGAAAGTGTCCCAGCTAAAAATTGAAAGGGCGAACACTTGAAACCAGGTAAAAACCCTTCGATTTTTGAAAAATGCCCATTTTTTACCCAAAAAGTGGGTCAGGGCAAAAAATTAACCCAATTTTCAAAATCTCCAGGTGAAATTACCCCAGGAAACATTTTTGTTTGACTGTGAAAGTGTCGCAGGTAAAAATTGAAAGGGCGAACACATATGATTACATACCAGAAAAAAAAAATAGAAACAAAAATAAGTAACATAAATTTCAGAATAGGTTTTTCGTGTCTACAGCGTATGAAAAGTTGTCCGATAAAAATTTTTTCGCGGCTCCAAGCACAACTTTGGGTGTTCGTTTCGTGTGCACAGGAGCAGGTTTGTAGCTTATACTACGCTCGCTGGACGCAGCGAGCAAATTTGAAAAAAGCGCGCGAGGGGATAACGGCTCATATTATGCGTGATGCGCTGTCCGCTCGCTGGCGCTCGCTCGCGCATCCGCATGATAATGACTGTTACATGCAATCGTGTTAACGGTATCCATCATTCTGGTAGTTTTTCCTGGCAATAAAAGGACGTTTTTAAAAAATCGTGTCGAGACCCACTGCCGAGTATCTATCTGGAAAATTTTCTCCAACTATCTATATCCCCCCCCAACATTTAGCGAAATTTTTTAAGAATTTCGAGCAAAAATTGTCAATTGAGCTGACCAATCAGCGAGTTGTATATGTTATCCAGATAGACTACGTATGTGGCAATTGAAAAAACCCAGCGACTCGGCCATATTCAGGGACTCTGATCACTTTACCTACCTAAGCGTGCATTGGGTTTCGTCTTGAGTTCTTGGTCACAACACAATCCACAACTTTCTCATTCTTTTGCTGAAGAAACACTTTTATCAAATCAAATTCATCGATCCAATAATTTGAGTATAAAATTATCACACACGCACACAACAAAATTATCTTTGGTCACCGAATCAACAAAAATATGCGGAAGAACCTACAAACATTGGATGGATATCTCATGAACTTCCATGTTTTCCACCTTAGAACAATTCACAAAACCAGCAAGCTATGGGTATTACGTTTTTTTCCACTGTGTTATTGAAATGTGTTCATATTATAAGTTGTGAAAATGTGAAACTAAAGTGAAGCCTGTAAATAAAATAAAATGCAGTAAACACAGATTGCTGGCACCAGAGGCAATGGAAGTTCCGAGCGTGTTTTTCGGCAACCCGGAATAGAGCAGACAACTTGCAAGCGGAGAAAAGCTGTGGGATACACATTGTTGTATGTACACATTGCCAAGAAAAGATCAATAAACCCAGAATTTGTCCCTAAAAGCAATAAATATACGCCACAATAGCCAGCTGATTACAAAATGAGACAACGCAAAATCTTCAGTGTTCCACCTTACACGGATCTGTTCCTGTTCTATTTTGGGATTGGTGCTTGACGGGGAACGTTTTTAACCGTGACTGGGATTCGAACCCTAATCTCTGGTACATTGTGCTTTTGTATACTTGACTTGATCACCGAGTAGGAGCCGTCATCTCACTTGTGGTGCACTTTGGTTGGATGGGTTCTGATCCCGAAGACAAGAATTTTCCGACGATGTCTGCATTTCTTTTCAAGACAGAAAGCATTATTATAAATCAATCTGTTGTTTGCTAAAAAAACGATTTAAATTTAACAATCAAGCATCATCGATTCAAATCAAATACTCGTTTGTAATCCTTCAAAAGGCGGAAACAGAACAGATTCAATTTGTGCAAATCAGCCAACGACACTTGGCCATCGCGGGGCCACGCCAGATTTGGGCCAAACACGACCGACAGATTACTGGCGTCCATCAGGTTCTCGCTGCTGTGCGCCGCTACCTGCGAAAATGGTGAGTTTCGTAGTTCAATAAAATTTCTTGTGGTTCATCTATCATTCGAAATGATATGAATCAACCAGAATGCATGACAGTCACATCAAGCAAAACTTGACCATTGAAACGAGATCCAAAAATCACTGTGTGGCAATATATTTTAATAGTGAAACTGTGCATAAAGAAAATCAAAAAACAACGCATACCTCAGCTAGAAAGAGCACGAGTTCACACAAAAGCCGGTGATTCTCGCGAGGCAGATCGCGCACCAATTGTCGAATCGCTGCTGGACGCTCCGCGTCGGCGAAACCTTGATACAACGATCGCAGCATGACAGCGAAGTGCAATCAAACATGTTCAACGAATTCATACTGTATCGAATTGTCGAATACGCATTCAACGTTATTCAGCGAATACAAATGTGAGCATTTCTCCAACCAACATTACACAAAATCACAACCAAACGAACAGAAAAAACGGTACCAATAAAAGCTTCGTTCAAGCTTCAAGGCCGTACCATTGACCGCAAGCACATCGTTGTACTTGTCAAAGGTCATGATTGGCTCCTGCAGTTCACGAAGGAACGTTTTTAACAGCACAGCTGCCAGATGAATGTCGTACGCCAGGAAACTGATGCAATCACCTGAAAAACATGCAGTGAAATAATTGTTAGAGTTGAATTGAGTGTGTCTGAGACACGTGTTAGCAATGATGTTGAACGGTTTGGCTTTGGTTGTGTTGTACCACAGAATACGAAATGGAGTCTGCTCGTAGCTCGTTCATATGCGCCCAATCAACCTGCATGACTTGCATATCGCTCAGCAACAACAAGCAACTTTGAAAGCACCTTTGTTGACGCGTGCCTGTATCACGCGCAGGTCAGCCAAATTGGCACTTCTGCGAAATATGCCCTCAGTGGTGAGTGCGTGTGCTCGGAGGTGTGCCAAAAGATCGGTCACGAGTGGCGGAATGTCGTGGCCCGGGTGGTTCTCCATGATGCTGAACAGATGCAAAGTTCTTTGTGCACGTTGCTGATTGGCTGCATCCCGATTTTGACGCAGTCAATCAGCGCCACAGATTTATTTCAATAGCCAATCTGATTGAACATCAAGCGAGACAAACGAAGTGGACAATTTGAGACGTTCAAGAAACCGAGCCGACTGCAACGTACTACTGCAAGGAGACGCCGAACTGCTGCTCTGGGGTCAGTGGCAGCTGGTCGCGTGTGCCGCTGCGAGCCAACGTTGACGTGGAGGACGCCGGCTGCTTCTGCGCCTCGCGTAACGCACGATCGTGTCTGTCATACGTGAGCACGTTAAAATCGTATTCGAATTTATTGAGTTTTTGATCGGTCGTTCATGCGACAGCCAAGTCGACTCGATGGCAGTCATTGAACACATCGCAAAACATGAACCACCCACCAACCACACTCACTGTAAAATCACTTGCGGCAACGAGACCTGTTCGGTGTGCACCACCTGTTTCAATTCATCCACAAAATTCACATAATGCAGTTTTCGCTCGAACTTGGCACTGATGAACGGTTGGAACAGATTCCAAACGAATCGAATGAACTTGGTTGGGTGCACCAGGTATAGCGCTTTCAGGTTCTTTTTGTAGCTGAAAGATACAGATAGAAAGAAACCGAACGTATCTGTGACCCGAGAAATCAAGGAACCCTTTGAATTCAAACAAACCGTCTGTCGAGTAGCTTGTAGGCCTGTATCATCCATTTTATCGGTGGCTTATTATGACTCCGTAAGCCGTAATGAAAATAGACGATTGTATAGTCGAGGTTGACGAACTTGTCAAGTGTATGAATCAGGTATCTGTAATGGGGATGCTGTGATGCAGCCGTGCTCCCTTTCATCCAACAATCGTCTCCCAGGCAAACAGGCAGAACTAAAGGTAATCACATCTCCAAAAACAAACAGGCGATCTGGCCATCTTCAAAAACGCACATAACAAGGACACGAACCTCAAAAACTTTGCATGATCGAATGTTTTGTTGTTCGGCAGTCTGTACGCGTAGACAACCACGACCGGGCGGCCAGCCTTGTCGTCGCCCACGACGTCCACGATGCTGAACCGCTCAATCGACGAGAAATCTTCGGCGAACGGATCCTCTGACGGCGAGCCAAGTTCACGATCAAAATCGTCACGTTCCAGGAAGTTCGAGCCATCAACAGCCTCAAGTGTCTCTGAAATGTTCGGGGTTTCCACGATGTGGGGTTGGGGAGCATCACGGGCTGCTTTGGCCCTGTCAAGGACGAATCAGCGCTGATGTTGAAAATCAGTTCGACATGTTGCACTGCATATTTAGAACGTCACAATGTTTTGCGTCTTCCAAGCAGTAAATTAGACGACTGATCTTGTTGCCCCCCAGCGTTGCCACACAAGCACAACCATCACAAACCAACCATCGTCCGCGTGTATCTGTGACGTCATCAGGCTGTCGTCATCGAGAAAGTCCAGTTGATTGTCATCTTCAAAAGTGCCACTTGTCGACGTCCGCCCCCTGGCTGCGACTGACTGTGCGGCGCTGCTGCCGTTCGCAAGTGTACACGTCAAATTCTGTTGCTCCTTTTTAGTATCGCTCATATCGACACGGAATACAGGATTATGTTTGAAAAATTGTCATGCTGCCGATTTGTCATTTGAATAATAATGAATACGGGAAATCAGTTGAATATAATGTTCTTCTGCAGCGAAACAAGGGATTTATCGATCAAAAATGGACTGTTGTGACACACTGCAAAGAAATACCAGAAAGTGGACGGCTTCAAACACCGATTTTCCGATCGCTTATGTAAAACGCCATTATTAAATTATTAAAACTTATTAAAACGCCTTTTATCAAAGCTTATCAAACTTTTAGTAAAATATATAATCAAACATGGTTTTCGGTATTCGAAAAAAAATATTCAACAAGCACAAGCACAACCAAGACGTTTTGGAAACCACGCCAGTTTTTGTAAAGAAAACGTGTAAAGCCAAATTGCGAAATCGAAATACAACAAAGCTAGGTAATGGATTATCATCAAGTTTACATCAAAATCATCGGTTGAAAAGGCACGCAAAGAACAGCAAAAAATTGAGAAATTGAGAACCTCACAAAATAATGGAAAATAAGTACTTTTTAAATCACAAACTTCCTTGCTCAAACACACACGAAACTAATGAAAAATACTGCGCAAAATGACAAAAAATAGAAAGAGGACAAAAACGTAAATGAAACTTATCCAAAGTATCCAAAACTTTCAAATATACCGTGGCTAACATCTTAAAAAATCAGTGTCACCCGTGTGCTAAACCAATGCAATCCCTAGACAAGGAGACGACTTGAAACATATGATAACGTTTGATACGATAATGAATCAGAGATAAATCAGCCGTTTTATCCAACAAGTGCACAAATCCCAACATAGCAACGACACTGAACAGTAAAGCCGATAACAATAAGTGACGTTCTCATGCGAACACCCTCCCGAAAACAGCAAGATTGTGGCGATTAGCTTCAAAAAAGTTAAAAAACGCACTGTTGCATGCATATCCCTGCACTGGTGAGCAATGGTCTGATGTGATTGTGTTACAAAACGTGACAGCGTGGACGAGTATGAGCAGTGCTACTGCGTCTTCTTTGTCGGATCCACTTTCTGCTTGCCGCTGCCACACACTTTCTGACAGCCCCAGCCGCACGCACGACACGTCAACTTGCAGCAGTAGAATATCAGTGCAATGACAAGAATGAACGCCGCGAACAGGAACGCCAGCACATCGATCAGGAAGTACTGCACGATGTTCAGGTCGTCGGCGCCACTGCGCGCGTGCGGAATCTAAAACAAACATAACTCTAAAATCTGTGAATCTGCGCACGGCTCGGCGTCACACTCGCAAAGCTACTGTGGTACAGTACGGCCGAATAAATGAGGCAGCCCATCAAGGCGGGATCAGTCGCAGACTAGGAGTTGTCTTTTTTTCAAAAATACCAACATAATTCCCAATCATGTGTGCAAGGGAGGAAGAATACACAGAATAGCGCGGATAATCCATTGGTTTTCAAAAACGCGTCAAATTTGGCACGCAGTTTGGTCTCTGAACATCTTTTTTCTTTCATTCAAAATTCGCGCGCGCCTTGAACCCTGAAAAAAGCTGCCTTGTTTAATCGGCCATACCGTACAGGTTAAAACTTGAAACACATGCAGTTAGTTAGCAGTGTATTCTGGCGTGTTGATTGGCTGTAACGAGCTAGTTGGACCAACGACTACTGAGCCCAATTCAGATAAAGCCAATCAGCTGCGTGCTTATAATTTGCAGTTCCACTATAGCTGCATGCACCATCAGTTTGCTGTGTATTTCTATTGAAAACCGTGTGAGCGTTGGACTGGACGAACATTACTTCTAAAAGGCGTCAGTCACGAACCTCCTGGTGCCTAATGATGAATTCCACCCAGAACGCAGAATGATTCAACTCCGTGTACGGAACGTCGATCAACAGATCTTGGAACTCCAGCGCGTTCTGCTTGTATCTGAAATTTGGTTCATTAACCAATTTCCATTATCGATTTTTGGTTCTCATTTGCATTCAAATTTACTCAGACAATTTTGAACGATCGAGAAAACCAAAGCTTTTATCAGACGAGAAAACTAAAAAATGCGAATACAAGCAGGCAGACTCACTCGGGTGTGGTGATCACTTTTCGAATCGACCTGGTGATGGTTTTCTCGTTGAGGTATTTCTTTTCCAGCATGAATCCAGCTTTGCGATGTGTGACGCGGAGTAAATTGTCAACGTGTTCGGTGAAAATTGGGATGCCTACAGAGGCGAAAAAGAAACATACATGTATTGTGCTCGATATATTGGACGTGTTGCAATGCAACATTACCACTGCAGCAAACACACACGACTTACTTACCAATGACAGGCACCCCGTGCCACATCGCTTCGACAACGCTGTTCAGACCGCCGTGTGTCATGAATCCTTTGCATTTTGGGTGGCCTGATAAGAAAAAGAATAATGATGTTGTTGTTATGCATTAATAAAACCACAACAGACAAGGGGAACCGGCGTTGTTCATCTGCTGCTGAGGAGCACACAAACTAGCGTCGCGTCCGTGGCGTAGCGGTAGAACTTCGGCCTACAGTTCTGTGGGTACCAGGTTCGAACCTCGCTGTGGACAAGACATACTCGTGGAAAATTAGAGTGACCAACGAACATCTAATGGTCTATTCCCTCCTGAGCCGAGGGTAAAATTGGGCTCGGGGCAGTATTGCCCGTCTCCGCCGGAGTTTGGTACCTTCGGGTTTCCGGAACCGGCGCGCGTATAATTAAATAAATACTACGATTTCCACAGACAGCTCATTGATCATGCACGTTTAATCAGTGGGTGTCTTTTAACTGCTGACGACTCGGTTAGTATTGAGGATTTGAATGCAAAACCAACCAAGCAGGTCTTGCTGCGGTAGCCAGTCAGCGAGATGCACATTCGATGGGACATCGCTCAACTTTGGTCCACTGTACTGCATGATCACCTTGACATCCGGGTTCGCTGCGAACGCTTTCAGAAACATTTGCTGTAAAACCGAGCATTTATCTGCTCATTTGCATGACTTCTTCTGGTGGAATACAAATCTACACAAATTAGAAGACGAAACGAGAGAAACGCAACTGTTCCAAACGGAACACACCGGAATTTCAGGTGGCACTCTCTGCCAGGGCACTGTAAAGCCGGTGGTGAACAACACGAAGCCATTGGTCGCATCGGCACTCGCTACAAACGAGGCAAGCTCCTGAAAACAACAAGTATCTGAATTTAGTAACTTGAACCAGCGAGTGCACAATTGTCTCGCAATAACTGTGGCCAGATTCAGATTTGAACGCGTGAACACCCAACCGAGACTGACCCCGGTTAGCTCGTTTGCTTTGTGGCAATGCAGGCCGCCAACGAAATAGACACGCGGCATGAACGGCCGTGGGAAGTCAAAGATGGGCGGAGTGTTGATGTAGTTGACGCTGGCGTTGCGCTCGATGTAGAACGCCTCCGTGACGCCCGGGTAGTGGCGCTGAAAGAGGGCAACGCTGTTGCATGCACACGCGCTGTGAACAAAGCGCCACTGCAACTTGCATGTACGAACCTGAAAGACACTGTCCAAACGCCTGAGCACGATGCGCTGATGGATGTAGATCTGTTTGATGTAGGACATCAGGTTGTAGCTGCGCTGCCAGAAATCAAGCTCGTCCACGTAGCTGAAGTTGGAACAGGTTAGCAACCTGTCGCTCAGGATTCGCAAATAGTCAACAAGGCTAGGCAATTAACAAGTCAGAAAACGTTCATAACAGGCAATGCAATGAACGGTGTCTGTTCAATTGCGGCCCTCTAATACCGGACTAAAGAGTTGCGGCCCGTTCGATTCTTCGATTCCGGTAGGACGAATTTCCCAAGCATGGGCAAACTAAATTTCCGATGTGTCTTTACATAAAAGGCTTGGCTATGGAGACCTACAACAACTTTGTTTCGACAATTGATTTGCCATAGATTTCCCTTCCAGCAGTGTATTGTTCGTGCTGGGGAAAATTCGCCGGACCGGAATCGAACGGGCCGGAACTCTTGGGGCCGGAAGCGAGCCGCAATAGTGTGTACATCAAGCGCAACAAGCAGTTTGGAGCGTCTGAAACAAAACGCACCCGGTTGCAGGCACGGGTATGTAGCTCGGAGGACTTGGACTTTGGTTGCTCCAGGCAGTCTCCGTGCGCATGTACGTCAACGACCACAGCACATAGACCGTCTTCTGCAGGCCAACGTGCAACAGGCCACACGGATTGTACAGGTCGTCGATGATGGCCGTGTCAAAGTGCTCCGCAACGAGCTTGTCAAAATCAGCCTTGCGCGTCTCGAGCACTTGCTCGCACATACGCAGCGACACCATCCAGTTAGCTGCCTGATACGTTTTTCGCAGTTTTATACACTGATGCAAGATGCTGCAAAAGAAGTGATAATAAAAAAAACGCACTTTCAAGCTGATGTCCATGACATCCGGTGACCAGACGTGCTCATACACTGGCGAACTGTAGTCGCCAAACAGCGAACGAATGTACGGTTCAGAAACATCGGTCTGCACGAAAAGAACACGTGTCCAAAGATTATATCAGAAGTCGAGATTCGTCTTGTGCACTGGAATTGTGAAGAATTGTTTCAATTTGAATTTCGTCGATCAGTTCGATGAATTTTGGTCATTAGTTTTTTTGCGTTCATTGACGAATTCATTGACGAACTACCTGAACTCAAAACTAATTGTATTGTATTGATGGTAAAAACTAATTTGATGCTTCGGCACACGTTTGTTTTTTGCACGATAAAATCGGGTTTTTTGCAAAATGTCAAGTTGTTGAATGTCAAAAACGTCAACGTTAAACCAACAATGGGCAGCAAATCGCAGTCCAAACGAGAATCCTCAACAACCAAGTTCCTATTTAAAACTAAACGCGTTCAAAGGCGGCTCAAAGCGAAAGCAGTCACCTAAAGCAGTTCCTGTGTTGCGTGCGAACCAACATCACATGATACGAACCTTCCAAAATCGTTGCTGTATTCCTTTTGCGAGCGGAATGACTGGCTCGTTGAGTCCAATCTCCCACCAGACCACTTCGTGTCCCCTGTGCACCAATTCGGCAGCCAACTGACGCATCACATATCGATGTGAGGGCACCAACGACGATGGACTGATCAGAATCTTGCCTGCGTCAACCACCAACGCAAAACACAAAACGCAAATCAACACAAACGGCGGGTTCATTTTTAGCAGCGTTTGCACGGGATACCTGGAAAAATTGAAAACGTTGTTGATCACGCAACGCAATTGACTGAGGGCTGCGCTGCCGTGATCCAGCAACAAACCTGTTATCGCGTTTCTTTGCCACTTTGTCAGTCACCACAATCTTTGGCACAGAAACAAACATGAACCGATCAGCAACCTGTTCCGCTCAGAAACGGTTCACAGGGTTCTTCTATATGCAACCCTAAAAACAACCGTCGTGTGCCTCATAGTTGTTCCAGAGCCGAGGGGTTGGGGGGGGCCGATATAGATAGCTGGAGCAAATTTTCTAGATAGATAGACAGCTGGAAACGCTAAAAAGCTATAAAACAGCAAAATAATGCTAAAAATACGCTAAAAATCAAGTATAAACGCGTATTTTACCTAAAATTAGCGAAATTTTCAAGAATTACAAGCAAAAATGGTCAATTTTGGTCAAAAATTGACTCATTTTATGTCTTCGAAGACAAAAATTTTTAGATAGATAGCTGGCTGAGAATTTTTTTTAGATAGATAATAGCTGAGCCGAAAAAACCAGTCTGATAGAGATAGATTCGAAATTTTTTTGGGGGGGGGGGGCCCGGCCCCCCCAGGCCCCCCCCCCTAGAACAACTATGGTGTGCCTCTCTCCTGGTCTAAACACGTTTCGTACTGCTAGCTAGATCGATCATGGAACTGACAAAAACATCAACTTGTTTTTTGGGCACACCGTAAAAAGGTAAAGAATTACCTTATCAAGAATTTATCGATTGTTTCGTATTCACGTCAACAAACAAAACCACCAAAATAAGTGAGTATGAAAAATATTGATAATCATAGACAGCAGGTGCTGTGTAGTTTTGCCCATGAACAGGGAAGCATTTGTAAACTCAGTCCGAGTTATTCTGTATCTATATTCTTTACATTTCAGTGGCTCCAGTTCAAATCAGCAAAAACTGATGCTGTTCACCAAATGCGCATTAGTATCACACACCGCCGTGGTGTATAAAATGCAGTAAGATGAAAAATCTCCATTTAACGTCGCACCATAGTTTTACCTTTCTTCTCATTTCACAAGGTCACACAAAAGAAACGCAAAATCTCGCACATTCTATTAAGTTGAGGTTGGAAAACAATTCGTAGTCAGTAGACAAAAATTCTTAACTTGTTAGTGAGTCCAAAAACTTGCAGAATAGAATACAAGTTTGAGACCGACAAAGAATAAAGAAACTGAACGGTGCGACATGTTCAGCTGCAAAAAAATAAAGGCAATTAAAAGTTAATTTTGGGAAGTAGAAAACTGCTCAGAGCCCGTGCACTTTAACCTTAAAACGTGTTGCCTATAAAGGCGGTACAGGTAAATTTTCGGCCCAACGCTAAATTTTGATATTTCGAGTTTTTGTGCCCAAACCAACCTACCAAGGGTACTTATTACGCATATTATACTAATACGCATACTAATTTTTAGCCCAAAACTCCAACTCCAGTGCTCACTACAAGCAAATTTAGATATTGGCCGATTTTTGGTCAACTTTTGGCTTTTGTCAGAAAAACGATTTTTTTGGGTTTTGGGGGTTCAAATCAAAAATCCAACTTTACCACGTTGTTCAGAATATTTTTATAGCTATGTACCGTATTTCTTCAAAACACTTACTTGTGGAGACTGGTACTTTGGACTAAAAAGACTTTGGAAACGTATGGAAAACATGTACTAGATTTAGCGATCACGTTGCGGGCAACTGACAGACGCGAATTCACCAACACATACAGTCTATCTCGCTAATATATGCAACTCGCTGATTGGTCGGCTCCTCACGCTCCGCACCCCTGGGAACGGGATTCAGAAAATATCATGTTTTTTTGTTGTTCAGCGGTTTGTTTTCATTTTTTTTCATGCCGAAAAAATTCTAAATCAAAAACTACAAAATTCCAAACGTTTGAATTGGTAAAAAATTAGTAAACTGAAGTTTTTTTGGTTGATTGACGGCGACGACGTCGTCGAGAATTTTTGCTTTCAAACGTACCGCTGGCCGCTGCTGCGTGTTCAAAACAAATTTAAAACAAACAAACAAAATAACAAAACTTGCTTCCAACGATTTCGACGGTTTTCATCCCGCTTTTAACAATTGATTCATTGGGTGCGCCATGTCCATTCATTGTAGCAATGAAGTTTCAGTTGTGTGGCCATGAAGCTATCGGGTATCTAATGGACGGTCGTGTGGTGTGGGGTGGTATTAACTAGGCTTGGCATAGGAAATAAAACTATAAAAGTTTTTCTTGCAAAATAAATAACCGGTTTTTTGCCTTAAATAAATACTCCACAAAAAAATCGTCAACCGCCTGAGTTAGTTTATTATTTCAAACATCACCAAGAACAAAGCAGTGGACAACACAAAATACACACGTTTCAAATACAAGTGACAACAAATCGTTGCAAATCAATAATCGATTTTCTCGGTCAACACCAGTGGCTTCAACTGATCGCCGAACTCGTTGACAGTGCGTGCCACTTGTCTGTAGTCCTCACCCGGTGTACAAGGCATGTTCAGTTCAACCAACACCGAGTCCTTGCTCAACGGCTCACGACAAGACTCAGGCGGAAAGCCCGGCTGATCGGCTGCTTTGATGATTTGTATCAGCAGCACCTTCAGACGGCCCTTCGTGTACAGAACCTGTCATCATCATTTCAAAATTCAGAAACAAAGTTACAGTTTCCAAATTAAAAAAAAATCCGACTGACCCCCTCAACGTCGTACTGATGCGTGAGACGGAAACCGAGTTGCCTCATGAAGAACATGATGTTGTCCGTGTGAATCAAGGAGTCGATCGTTTTTCGAACGGTCACCGGACACTGCGGGTCGGGCTCTGGTGCACCGATGTACCTGTGGCAAGATGTGAAAAACGCTCAAAAATCAAAGTCTACTCAGTTACCATGGTTTATCATGAGTTCGTTTGACGACCAGCCAACCCAGTGAATACGACTAAAAACGAACGAAAAGCCAGTGACTGATGGCATGCCATTTGCCAACGCACCTCAGCTGGTACGGACACTGCAGGCTTCGGTCCAAGGTGCGACGCAAGCGCACTTTGAGCACCGGCGGTGCGGGCGGCTCGTCGATTCGCAATTCGAACGCCCATTCTTGCTCTCGAAACGGAATGGCTGACGTTTCACATAGGCCCTCGAGACGTTGCCTCAGCATTGGCTCCTCTTGGCGGAATACCGAACCATACAGAACGCACTCTTGCACTTCCATCTTGTTGACTTCAACAGAACCAGTTTTGTTTTGACATAAACAACCGGACCAAACATAAACGACAGCACTAACAGAACAGAGGGCAGACACCTGAAGTAACTTGACAATGTCAAAGGCTGTTCAACAATCTGTCGTTTTTTATGACAAAAATTGATCACTGCCTTTATCTGAGACATTGTCGAGATGCAAACAAATAACAAGTGCAATATCAAAAGAATTCTGCCCACGTGTCTATTTATCAGAAGTTTATTACATTTCCTCAATTTCTACTGCATCGGCATGAATTTTTTTTGAATTTTTCAACCAAAACTTTACACACAGAACCACTTTATCAGTTTCTTGCTTAACAAGCAACTGTCATTCATTCACACTCTCAAAAATAGCGACAAAGAATCCATTTGTGAGCGTTTTCTCCGGGTAGGCACGCAGCACCTTGTCCGAAAAACCATATCCCGGCACACCCCTTGGCGTCCATTGTGGCATCGCGTTAGCTAGCTGGAATCTTTCAGAAAACTCCGATTCGCATATGACCTCTGCAACAACCATTTCGTTTTCACGTTCTTCCATGCTGCACGTTGAGTAGACGACACGGGTGACGTTTGGCAGCCTCAAGGCGTGCTTTAGCAGCATTGCCTGAAACAATTAGCAGTTGTTTCAAAATGAAGAAATGAAACGAGGCCATCCACAAGGGTACGCTCATGACACAATTCCGTTTGTGAAACCACAATAGAATTTTGAATGATTGAAAAACACGAAAAGCCAGTCAGGATGTTTCGGGCAAACTCGAATATCTATTTGCCATGCCGAATTATAACAATCGAATTAGCCTTGTCGGAACAAAGTGTGTTAGGCAGCTTTGTTAACGTCAAATTTTTTAATAAAATCAAAAGCAGCATATTATGAATAATCATGAAGCAAAATACAGAGTGGTCCAAAAGTAGTGGGTACAACTTTGAATCGCTCTAACTCGCCAACGGTTAGACCGTTTGAGCTGAAATTTTAATCGCTTACTTAAAAAAATCAAACTTAGACCTCCACCAAGTTTTAGCCAAAACATTGCCCCTGTGCGAAAGCAAAGTTCGAAAAAAAAACGAATTTTTGCATGAAAAACAGCATTTTTTGTCTCACATCGGATTTATATTCATCGAAAACGTCACAAATTGAGCAAAAAACTGTCAAAAATCAAAGCTGATCCTTCTCGAAATGTGAGCCGCAAGCTTCAATGCACAATCGGGCCCTATGGCCACTGACAAGATCACTTGCTGGCACAATTCAGTGTCCACGTGCTGAAACGCGTTCACAACCATTTCCTTCATCGAGTCCACGGTTTTCGGCTTTTGAGGGCAATTGAGGAGTGAAAATGAAAATCTTCGCCATTGTGTGAACAAGGAATTGAAACCAGAAATAGTTGTATTGCCTTTTTTGACGTTATCGATGAATAAATCCGATGTGAGACAGAAAAAATGCTGTTTTTCATGCAAAAATTTGTTTTTTTCGAATTGCTCTCGCACAGAGGCAATGTTCTTTCGTTTAGGCTAAAAATAGTGGAGGTCTAAGTTTGAGCTTCCTAAGTAAGCGACTAAAATTTCAGCTCAAACGGTCCAAGCGTTGGCGAGTTAGGTCGATTCAAAATTGTACCCACTACTTTTGGACCACTCTGCATAACATAACATAACCACTGAAGCACAATAAGATAAAAATCAATTTTTTTCCGAATGGAGGAGACTGCGACCAACTGAAAACAAAAAACTTTTTTTAACTGCTGGTAGTCATGGAGTTCATGTGTTTCAGAATGAAAGGTGGCAATTTCAAATATTAGATTACTTCGTTTCAGACTGGAGAAGCAGATAATTTATCATTTCAAATCCATCAACGATCACCACTGAAAACGAAACAATGCAAGCGACACAAGCCCACTGTGTGAATAAAAACTAGCTGATAGACAGAGCATTCATGCTAGTTGGTGGCTTGATTTTAATCAAATGTTAGTTGTTTGATCGTTCACTGTGTTTTACCTACTGTTGTGTGTTACTGCACTCGGGCTATTGTTTTGAGTCCTGACCTTCAATTCCTTCAAAACCAGTAATCGCTCAAAAATCGGTGATTCCTTGAACTTCACTGCAAAAAATCGACCATGGGAAACAGCGCCGGTCGTTATGTGCGACCAGTGCCGGATTCGTTCGGTATATTTACGATGCGTTTCCACGACAAACAAGGAATACTGAGCACGCTGCATGGAAAAAACGAAGTACAGGACGCGATAAAGGCGACAATCGAAAAACACTGGCCAGGTAGCACCATTGTTGTTGGCCTATTATTATCTTTTCTTAAAGACCTGCGACGCAATGCAGTTGTAGACGTAAAAGGAAACTAGTTTCAATCTTTTTGTAGTACCATAATTCAGAATTATGGTCACCCGGCCTTATTTAAAGGACTCGGATCTCTTTGCCAGTTTTGAATTCCCGCGTCGTGCATGAGACTGCTTACCAATGTACGCGCGCATTGAGACGCGGGACCAAAATAAAAAATGTTACACGCTGCGGGCCTGCAGAGTACCGAACTACCATATGTTTGTTAGGTCTTGAAGCAAACCTGCTGCAAATGTTCCCGATTCACCCCGACTAACTTTCCAAAGATGCTCTTAGACGATGATGAAAAGTTATGTACGAGCGTATTCATTGGTCCACATTTTCGGTTTTTGGAAGTAAGGTTCATACAGTCACAGTCCATCTGGCTAATAATACAACTAGCTGATTGGTTGGCTGCACACACGTGACATGCATTCTGTGCAGGCGAACTACGCCTCCACAGCAATGTCCGCACAGACTGCATGCATCAGCCTGCACGGAATGCATGTATCAACTGCACATGTGTGAAACAAACGTACATAAGCCGTATATTAGCCAGATGGACTGTAAATTATGAGCATATTAATCAAAGCGATACATGATTTAGGCGGCATTCAAGAAGAGCAAGCGCCACACCCGACCGTTCATGCGTACAAACTGGCGAACTATGAAGGCGAACAGACTGTATGGACCACGGCAAAGCCCTTCGTCATGTTTTGTGCTTTGCTGGATGCTTTGAGTTCACTTGGTTGGCATTTGGTCACGGCAACCGACTTCTTTTTGACGTTGGATGAAGCGGAACTAATCTTTTTGAAAGGGAAACCCACAACGGTCAGTCTAAGGAAACATTTTTTTGACAAAAAAAGAAAGCTCACACAAGCAGAACTGAATCGGAAAGCGATCTCCACGGTTATCGTACTCATTAGCACTTTTTACTGTTAAAAGGGCAAAGACGGCGTCTCCTGCATACGCTTTGAGAGTTCGAACAAATTGGTAATGTTGAACTCAAGCGAAACGCTGCAAACGCTGGTACGCCAAGGAGTCGCAGCACATTGCGAGGTGCAAGTGAATGCGAAAGCAGAAACGCTGCTGAACAGTGGCTCTGGCGCAGTGGAACTAACGCTCGCCGGACAACCATGGTCTCCGAAGGACATAGCACAGGTTCGCCATGACTGGTGGTCATTTTGAGCGACCCGCACACTGATGCCCTTTCAAAAACAAAGTCACTCGAATTTCACTGCGCTATTGAAGTTATTGGTTTTTTGCAGAGAATCTCTGGTGTGAATGCTTTGCTTGGCATGATGTCCGAATTGCACCGGTCTGGCTACGAATTGGTTGCCCCAGCATGCTTGGACGGCGACCAAGATTCGCTTTTTTTCATTCACGTTAGTTTACATTTTAAAAATCTTTTTGTGTGACAAAGGCCTAACAGCAAAGAAATATGTTCAGAACGAGCACAGTGTGACGGAAGAAACAGATTTTGCAATGGTTGTCTTATTTGATGCGGATGCTCTGATGATGTTGAATTTTCCGTTTGAAACTCAACAAATGGTCACCCGACTACTGGAGGCTGAATGGTCAGCAGGACTGAATCCGACCGTACCGGAATCACAAACGGTTGCTTTGATTTCTTTTCAGTTTTACATGCACCACGTCTTTTCATGTCTGTCAAGACTTTCTGCGTGATTTAGGTGATCACATTTCATCTGAAAGCGAGTCCTTGGCACAATCAGAATGTCAGCAAGGAGTTCGCAAATGAAGTGCGCATGCTCATTCTGGCACTACTGGAAGAGCTCGCCTGTGCAGGGTGGCATCTCGTCTGCACGGCCGATATGTCCCAGCAGATCAGAGACAAATCGGTACATCGGCACACATGTCAAAATCGGAATAAAACGAATGTCAAAAATCTGGAGATTAAAGGGTTTTTACCAAACCGAAAACCTGTTGGCCCATTGTTTTCACAAGCGAGTACAACTTCCACAATCAGCCGGAGAACGTTATCAATTGATTGACAAGTTCTTTTGGTCATTTTTGTAAAGCAACATGCAAGGTAAAACTGCAGCAGAGACATAGTGATCGAATGTACCAGGCAATGGTATTTCGTCGTGGTGACGTTCGTTCAATGAAGTACGCCGGAATTCAAGCGGTCGGCAGTGACAAACTGTGGCTGATCAAGATGGGCGACGAGGAACGTCGCATCATTGACAAAGTGCTCACATCCACTCTCGGACACGAAGCAATTGACGATCGCGGTGTGTACAGTTGAGAAACAAAACTAAACTACAATACGTCCGGTTCAAGAGTAGACGATTGGCGGCCAAAATCAAGCCATAACATACACGATTAGCGGCAAAATTCGAACCATCACATTACACGATTGGCGGCAAAATTCGAGCCAGCACATATTATCTTTCTTATTAAACGTGACCCAATATGCGTTTGCACGCACCACAGATAGAAAAAATGTTTCATGGCTGCGCGGCAATTTTAAATGAGCAAAAACTTAACGTATTCTGACGACAGATTCGTGCAAGAAACTGAGAAAAAAACCAGTCAGAAAGTTTTCTCACTAAAGAAAATTTATTTTAATTCATATTCGAACTACGCTCTGGCGCGAAACATTTTTTCAGTGTGCGGCTTTTCCACACATCATTCAACATTACATTACATTACACGATTGGCGGCAAAATTCGAGCCATCACATACACGATTGGCGGCCAAAAACAAGCCATCACATAGACGATTTTTTGAGTGCACCAGTTTGTACTCTGTACAGATACATTCGCCGGCACAACCGAGGAATACAACCTCAAGGGGCGACCGTGGGCACCGGCACAACAAGGCGACGCCCTGCTGGCCAGGCACATTGTTGCCATCATTGTGGCTGCCATGACCGCAACCGGCTGGAACGTTGCGTGTTCCGCTGATCTGCAGGTGTTTGCACTTGACCATCATCAACAAACTCTTTAGTCTCAATTGACTCGGCTGTGTGCTGTTTAGGACGACACACGAACACAAACGTTGAGCAGTGAGACGACCACGGACAAGCGCGGGGCGGCCAAGGCGGCAAAACCGCCAAAACCGGGCGTCACAAAGTTCAGCGCGATGAGCAGCGGGGGTAGCGCCAGGCGGAAAGCGGCAATAAAACAAACAAAGGTCACACAAACGAGGGAAGAGTCGTGCGACTTGCATTTCTTGCTCTTTTCGAAAAATCGTTGAATCAATGGAACAAAAAAATATTTTCATCAGTTTGATGGTAATTTAGTTTTGATCACTTCTATCCGCCGTTTGTGTTTGTCTATACTGCTGGTTGTTTGTCGCTTATTTAGGCATTCAATAGGTAGTTTTATTTTTCAAAGAGTTTGAATTTTGAAAGTGTACGAGCCGCAGCTCACAAGCGCTCCCGAACTGCGGTGCTTTAAAGTTGCAGTTGCACCCACCGTTTACTTTTAGTTTACTCTGCACAATACGTAGTAGCTCGGGTTAATTTAGTTGGTTTATAGCGTTAATCATTCAGTCGGATATTATTCTTGTATTGTGGTGATATTGTAAGTGTGTGTAGTGTGTGTGTGTGTTTGTGAAGCCCCAAATTCAAAAGCTTGTGGCTAAACTTTTGAGCGGCAAACGTTTTAGCTCGATTATTGCTCACGATCACGAACACCAAACAACCTGCAGATTTGCGAGCGATTTGAGTCGACGTTCGTCAGCGACACGGTTCGAAGAACATTCGTCTTGATCGACAATGTTGCTCTGCCGTGACACAATGCCGCCTCCGCTGCAAGGCGGGTCAACCAGCACGTACTGTACCTGAATTCGAAGTTTGAAAAATCAGAGCATGTATTTATCTTGTAAACCAAAGCCTTTATATCAAACCTTTCTAAGCCGTCGATCGCGCAAAACATCGGAACGCAAAAAATCCGAATGTTCGATTTGCACACAAACGTCAGCACCAGTGGAAGCCATCAAACGTTTCATGACCGCCAATCGCATCTTGTCCCGGTCGAACGCAAAAATTTGCCTGAAGCACGTGGAAAATTCCGTTTCAATTGCTTTTCATCTGTACCAGTTGTAAAGTAGTCCAGTTTGCGCTCCGTTTCCCTCCACCCACACACAATTTTCGAAACTCACCCACTATTTTGAATTTCGCTCGCTAGATGAAACGTTTTTATTCCCGGCGCAGCACAACAATCAAGCAACACTGAGCCAGCAGTTGGGGCGAGGCATAGCACTGGCAGACAGCTTGCCTGAAACAGCAATATTAGGCGTGAAAAACAACAGGCACATGAAATGACAAGAAATACCTTGTCTTGCAGCACCAGTTGCCCTGCAGTGACCATCGAATGTGAATGCAAGTCCGTTCTCGGCGGAAACACCAAAACCGTTGCAATGTGCGGATCAATAAAAAACTCGTTTGACGCCATTTTAGTCACAAGCTTTTTGTAACTGCAAGCGAGAAAAATTGAAAATGCTATGAAATCATTGCAAGATGGTTTGAGTGCTGTGAAAGTCGAAATACACGGACCGTTTCCATTTGCATGTGTTTTTCGGGAAATCAACCAAGCGCCAGTGGTCGCTGAGCAGTTTTGAGCAAGCTTCTTCCACGGTGCTCTTCAGCGTGTTCACACGAGCGTACCGTGGCAGCAACCAGTTGGCACTGCTTTGTGACGTTTCAGCTTGATCTTGTTTCTTGTCGTCACGACATTCCACACTTTCCAGTTCAGACTTCTGTAAAAAGATTGCTATCTGATTCTCCCTTTATCATAAGTCTATTCAAATTGTTGCAAACGCCACATTGTGGTGGTAACCCAAACGCTAACGACTGACCAAGATCTGCAGCTGTGGCAATTTCTCATTCAACGAACGGGCCAACTTCTTCGAACATCTGAGACCGTATTTTCCGTACAGCGCTTCGCATAACAAAACCAACAATAAATTCTGTTGATTCTCTGACGCAGTTTTCTTGTTATCATTGCTGAACTTGTTCGCGAATGTTTCACCCAGAAACTCAGTGGTCAGTTCGCAAGATTTTTCCAAAATCGCGTCCAGTGTACGACGATGCTTCAGCGTCTCGCAGCACAGGCGATACAGTTGCTTTTTATTCTGAAAATGATTTTTCTTCAAAACTGCAAAGGTATGAGTATGATTGAACCGATTGTAAAGGCTTCTGTTTCGCTTTCAACAGCAAAAACCACGGTCACAAAACGATTTTCAATTCTTTATCAACATATCAATAGCTATTATTGATAATTCATGGGCCTGTTGAAATTGAAAGCATGAGTCTAAAACAATGTCAGCAGTCCCCAACAGCGTTCTGCAGCAACAACATAGCGACAACCGTCAATCATCCAAACTGCAAGAAACATCAACAATCACATGATTGAGTTTTCTCGTAAGTCGCTTGCAGCCAATGTCTGTACATTTTCGTCTGTTTCGCTCTGTTCACAATCAATCGTTTGTCTGCTGATGCAGCGACCTTGCGCAGAGCACACTTGTCCACAAAGAGCGCGTGCACTTGGTGCTCAGTGAAGTACGTCACAAAGGTGCCGTCAGCACGTGCGTAGTAATGCTCGCGAATGTTCGCGGACGCACGCAGCCGCAGCTGCGTCATGTCGTAACGCGCGTAGTCACGAAACAACAGTTTGCCGCCGGGTTTCAGCAGGTCGACAACGTTCTCAACGGCTTGCTGCTGTTTGTCCGGCGGAATGGCGGACAGAACGAAGATCAGTGAGACGACGTCGAGGCTGGCACGCTGTATTGGGATGGTGGCGCTGCTGTCACTGTCAGCTGCAGCACAGCGCGCACGCTTCGTGACGTCCCAGACGAACGCGCAGCATGTTGCGCTCGAGTACAGCGCATTCGAACGCACCAGCTGCACGGCGCTCGGCGCAAAATCACAGCAGTACACGAACACACGGCTCGTTTTGCATTCGGCCTCGTGTTGCAGAATCGGAAAAACCGTGTTGCCGGCGCCACAGCCAACTTCGAGCATTCGCAACGGCTCAGATGGATCTGCATCGTTCTGCTGCAACAATTCCGGAAACTCTGTGAGCAACCAGTTGCGGTTCTTGAAAAAGCCGCTCGCGTGTGTTTCATAAAAACGATTCCAATTTTCAGCCGCATGCTCTTCCAATTGTTGCGCCTTGCTTGGGTCCATTTGGTTCGACTGTTGCACAGCGACCAGTCTTTCAGCGTCTGCCAGCCTTTGCTCGTCCCATTGCACGTTGTCCCAGGCATTCTGCTCGAACACGTTTGCGTCGTCCGTTAAGTACCGATTTCCGAATTTCGGTCGCTTTTGGTTGTCACTCATGGTTTTAGTTGTTGCTGACGCGCTTGTCGTTGCTTGATGGGTGCAGCACTTGTCGTTGTAATCGTCAGTGTCATGTTCAGAGTTTGTGCAACGCTGTGCGTTGTCGCTTGCCTCGAAAACGGCCAACTGGTCATCCATGCAAAACGCAGTGAATATGCCACAGTTTACAGCATCTGCAAGCGGTGGCACTGACTGACGGGCGAATGGCAAAAACAACACAAAAAACTGCATCACAAATAAAGAGGAAGCGTTTGCACATTACGACATATGCCATCAGCAGGGAAAGCACATCAACCAGAATTGGTTTGAACCAAAAATAAGCAACCTGGATAAACGTGGACATTGGCAGCTCACCTGAAACGTGTGGTTGAGCACCAGATTGCGAACACTCTGTTTCCGTGCGGCCACCCGGGTCAGCACGTCAGCGGCCGCGTAAAACGCACGGTCACCCATTCGGAATGAGACTGCAATGCGGCTGGCTGTTGACTGACCGCTGTTCGGCAGCAACTGCAACTTCAAACTCTGATACCCCATGGATACGCTGTCAGGCAACAGACAGACACAAGTGAACAACTTGCACACTATACCCCAAACAAGCAACACAAATTTGATCCAATTTTACTTTCTTCAACTCATTTCAGCATAACAATAACAACAACGTAACAAAAAAACTTAGTGAATCACTGATTGGAAGAAAGTGCAGTCGAATTTACACGCAGGCTCCAAAATTTCTCAGAAGCTAAATCTTTGAATCTAATAAACAAGCACTGAGTCACTCAACAAACAAGGCACCCGGAAATCTTTTTAAATTATCACAAACTATGACATGACCTCAAGATCTTGGCGTCAAAAAGGACTTGACGAAATCCGGCGCGAGTGCAGCGGGGCCTGGTAGACCGTGCGCTGGTGCAGCAAGCATCTGAAGTGGTTATTTCAGTTTCCAGATTTTTGAAAGTCAGTTTTGAGTGGCAAAAATACATAGCGTGAATACCACCGACCTGCACATTGCCCGTTTGTGTTCTTCTGCTTGTCATGTTTTGCTCATTTGACCCCGAAGCCGTTGTTTTCTCTTGTTCCACAGCCAACAAGCGAGCAAATGGAGTTGAAAGCTAAAGAAACAAAGCAGATCAAAAATTCAGATTCAGGTTGGTTTCGTAAAGTGTAAAGTGCTTTTAATAGTGCTCTGCCCTGCAGCCAATATCATACCGTGTCGACAGCATTGGGTTTTGAGTCGATAGATGATTTTCGTTTGCGTGGATTTTCAACTGCAGCTGTCGTTTCGCGAATTGCGAAAATACACTGAAAACCATTCAGAATCTCAAAATTATTCACGCTTCACTGAAAATGGGTCAGTTTGTGAACAAACAAACAAACTAAAGCCTTACCGAATCGTTGGTCATGATAAACAGTGGTGACGGCCCATTGGGCACAGAGTTGGCCGATGGCACGAAACATATCGAGCTGATTGTTGTGCCGTTCGCGCATTCTCCTTGTGTGTCTTGTTTACCGTCACTTCTGTCGCTTATTTCTTGCGTGAATATCGGCTCGCCATCTTCTGCTGACCAGATGCACACTGCAACAAAAACACCAATCAAATTGTGTGCCCGAGCTCCTAGACGTGGTTCAATCAAAATAAGAATTTTTAATCACTGATACACGTTTTGTTCCGCTTATCAGGTAAAATCAGTTAACCATAACCTGACCTCTAGAGCCTGTTGCAGCAGCCATATACCCGGTTACAGGGTCTGCCGTCAGTGCGTGCAGCCTGTTTGCCACGCAGTACACGGGTGTGAATGTGTGCGTGTTTATGCACAGCAAACTCGATTCAGAGGCGCAGAATAACAGATGGTCGTTGGAGGCGTCAGCGCACCATTTCAACAGTCTGACAAAAATGGCAGAAATTTGACACAAAAATAACAGATGCATCACGCAATAAATTTATTTAACTGCATCAAGTTTAATTTGTTTTGTTTGCGAGCATAATTCTTTGGTTGAGTCAATTGACATGCATGATGCAGGCCAATTTTCCATGAGTAAACGCGAACTGCTCGTATCGTGGTATACCTGATGTTTGCAGCGAAGCCCAGAAACGGTTGCACGACGTTGCACAAGCGCCAATTGGCGGTGTTCCACAGCGTCAAGTGACTGTGAAAAGCGACGGCCAGCACCGACTGGTCCACTGACAGTGACGCTCCGACAGCAGGCAGGCCACAATGCGACAGCGTCTCAAGCAAACTCCACCATTCACCGTAACACTCAGAGATCTCCGACTCCACTTGCTGTTGCTCAGCTTTTATGCAATCGTACTTCTTTGGAAATGACGTTTTCTTATCATCCGTTATTGACACAGCCTTTGCAATGTTGTCTGAAATGAGAAGCAACTTAAGAGATTCTTTCTTGTTTAGGCAGCAAAGCGATTTGACAAGGAGCCCACGGAAGGATTGACGAAATCGGAGAGCCCACAAGGCGCTACTGAACAGTGACTTAAGAGGCATTCATGGAGCAGTATTTAGTGACGCGTAGCTGTGCTAAAAAGAAAGCCTGGCTACACGGCCGCTAACAACTGCTTCATGAATGCCCGTTCACCTTTCAACGTCTGCGCAGAGTTGCCACGGTCGCTGGCTGGCACCCAGACCTTGACGAGTCCGTCCAGAGCAGCAGTCACCAACGACATCTCGGTTTGCTCGTGCGATTCCAGTTCGCAGAATGTCATTTCAGTAATGGCAGCCGTGTGCGGGAATTCCACGCGAGTGTTCATGACAAATCTGAAGAAACGTAACCACTGCAGTGATATCCCAATCAACCGCGCTGCTGAATGGATGCATAAAACAGAATGAAACTAATCAGGGAGGTGAACTGAGATCTTGAATCGTTCGTTTGCTTCACCGACCGCAAATCAAAGCAAATGTTTGTTTCCTGTGAACCTGTGATCAGAAATGCGTCTCCAGAACAACAGCGATTGTTGCCTCTGTTGTTCGACGAGATCATTAGCACTAGTGCTACACACGAGCGTAGCAATGTAGCACGAATTGAGTGCAACTCTGAGCACCTCCGACGAGACCGTGCCATCAGCAGCCACTGCCACGTTGTCGCCACTGATGTCCACCTGCACAAACGCACAGCACGAACACTTGAATCGGATCATTGGTGCATAAAGATCGTAAGCTTTTGAAGATCCTGCTTCACTGCACAACAATCAAAATGAGATTTGTTCCCTCGTGCACTAATCATTGCACAAAATGCACAGAATAATACACCGGAAGGAAAGAGAGCAAGCAAAGCGTACTTCCAGTTGAGGTGTCATATCGACAGGTGAGCAGAACTGCAGCTGACCCGCATGGCTGTTAGTGACGAGTGCTGGCGCAGAAATGGCATTGTCTGTTGAGCCATCTGGAGCAGTGCACGCAAAATATGCATCGAGACAGAGGCCAACGATGGGTGCGCCACGCACCGCAGCTTTCACAGGACCCCAACGAATCGCACAATGCATTCGCAAGCGCCCGTCGATCAGTTGGATTTCTGAAGCAAGTCATTGCAGATTTCCATTGGTTGCAGCAAACGACACCACATACATTGTATTTGCTGCGTTCCATCCAAAGTTGGCAACAAGAAAAAACCAATTTTTAACGGTGCAAAGTGTATTTGGCAGGCGCACCTGCAGTGTCGAGATGCAACGCAATGTATTGTGCCTTGTTTGACTCGACTGTGATGTGTTGGATGGCCGCTGCAGCACGTGGCACAAACTCACGTGACCACTTGCCGTGGCTGTGCATCGTGTGACGCACCAACACTCGCTCCGCACCGCCACTGTACAACGAACTGTGCGCTGCATAGAAAAACACAATCACGCACAGTCGCACCGCAATGACTGTACTCTGGCCTGTACTGGCATCTCAAGTAAACTGCGCTCGCACTGTCACATGTACACAATTTGTGCATTCAGGCTTTTGACTCTGGCATGCTGATTGGTTGTATCGAGCTGGTTAGTTTAATCAGTGAGCTCAATTGTAAAGCAGCCAATCAGGTTTCGTTACAGGTTGACGGTAGTGTGTCTCACTTTGCAACGCCCAGCACAAATGCATCACTCGATGTGCGTGCCAATGGATGCGGCTCGTGCATGTGCCCAGACGAGCGCTGCTACACTCACGAATGTTTTCACCGCTCCTAGAAAAATTGGCAGTTTCAATGACAATGACTCTCAAGATGTTGGACACATTTCGGTTATGTCTTGTAGTTCAAGCATGACACACACAGACCAGATCATTATTATGCCTTGTGTGTCACCAACAGCCAGCCAGCAGGTCGTCTCTTGCAGGGCGACGCAGGTGAACTGGCGGTTGTCAGACACGTCCAAATCATAGCTGAAAAAACATTGAGAAAATCAGTATGACATCAGATGAGCGGTACCTTTTTATTTGTTTTTATTTCTATATTTTAAGCACGCCCCTCCCCACCGATTCCGGAGACCGAAGGTTCCCTACCAAACGGACGGCTCACCACCCCTTGGAGCCAATACCCTCGCCACGTGAGGGACGGCCTCTATGCCCCGCTCTGTCTTGGGGGCATCAGTGATCTCAGCCCGATTTCGGTTTCGGTGGCCTGCAGTTGCTATATCCCCGAAGGGCAGCAAATCCAAAAAAATTGTTGAAAACCCGTATAGTTATTTCAGTAGAAAGTAGAAAATTCAGTGGAGACACTGGTATCATGGTATCGTGTTGAAAACAGCAATGAGAAAGAGAAACACAAAAAATCGTCCAAAACAGTGAGAACAGTTTCAGCACCGTATTTGTCTGTTGATGCCAAAGCGTTGCACCGCAATCGCCTTGTCCGCCTCACCCTGCGAGTTTGCAGTTATTGCCGCGCAAAATTCGATCTGTGAGATGAGTGAGGTTGGTGATTACAAAAACAAAACGACGCAAGAACTGCTTATTGAATTTAGCACAAATAAACATTGAAATTCAAACACGAACCGAAAGCGCAATCGCACGAGCATCAGTGGGCAAGGTTGCATGCGGTTTTACTCTTGTGACCAATCTCACTTTGTCACCTTCAAAGCGAGCTTCGTAGACACCCACGCTCGCAGCTGAGATACACGAAAAGCATTTGAGCACTGCACCATCAGAACGTTGGGATGACACGAAAAAACCGTGAAAAGCAAACCAACCAGCGGCCCCCTTGGCATGTGCGACTAGAAGCAAGCGATCCTGAATGGTAACAGCGAAATGAACACGCTGCAATGTTGTGGCATGATGCGTTGATGCAACTTCCGGTGTTGTTGGGCCAAACTTCTCAGCAAAGAATGGGTAAGAATAAAGCTCAGCATTGTCGGCGACACAGACAAGCTGAAAACATGGCGTTTTTTTGCAAACTTATCACTTCTGTTTTTGTTCCAAGAACTTGCAGTGAATGTTGTATTTAAATGATTCAAAATTTCTTCACGGTTGGAGTTTCAAAACGATATTCACTGTACAACATTGAAAAACGACAGTACTTGTGAAACTAACCAGTTCTGATTGAGCAGCATGCCTTACAACGCTACAAATGTGGCCCGAAGTCGGAACAAAATGTCGATGGCGAATGCGGCCCGACTCAGTTTCAGCCACGACCACCGTTGACGTGCACGCGACTGCCACAAGGCTGCAAACGACACTCAAAAGTGGGCACATCAATTGGTAAAGCAAAAGACGCTGGAAATTGGAATTGAAAATAAATCAGTGAACACCTTGCATCTGCTGAGAAACAGACGCGCGTTAGAATCGGGGCGAATTTCGGT
This sequence comes from Theristus sp. LFF4_11, assembly GCA_030248135.1. Taxonomy (NCBI): domain Eukaryota; kingdom Metazoa; phylum Nematoda; class Chromadorea; order Monhysterida; family Xyalidae; genus Theristus; species Theristus sp. LFF4_11. The sequence goes on along the minus strand of JASANC010005653.1, from coordinate 5,556 downwards.
CCGGCGACTGTGTCGACAGAAAACCGTCGCTTCATTCTGGACGTACTTCTAAAACGCAAAAATACTTCAAATATGAAGTTTCAAACCAAGAAAATTTCAAGGCAAATTCGAAGGCAAATATCGGGTTGATTTAAAACCCTGAACGAAGAACAAATAAGTGCTTCAAATATTAAAAAAAGTGCACTTGTGAGCTTCTGAACGTTTTATTCATTTTTTGTTGCGATTTCTTTGCACATAACAAGCACACAGCCAATGACAAACGTTCACACATGTTTTTAACAATAACAATAACTCAACAAAACGCCAACAAATCAACGAATCAATCGGCATCGGCCACGTCCTCTTTACCGTCATCCTCACCAACTCTGAAACACAAACAAACTGCAAAACGCTCACTCACAAATTGAAGTTTTTTCGGTATCAGCATTGATTATCCAAAACACTATTTCTGTGTTGACAAGGGCAAGGCAAGGCAGCCCACGATGGCAGTGCAGCAACAGACTAACAGATAGAGACTGGCTGCGAACACGATGTCCCGTTTAATTCTGGTGGAAGCGTCTTGAAATTTCGCCCTCAGTTGATCATTTCCAATCGACTGCGCAGCATTGTGCATTTCTCTGAGCAACTCTTCCAAACGCCGCAGCGCACGAATGATGCTGCCTGGAGAAAAACAAAATAGAAAACATAAACAATCCGCATAAAACAAAGCCCATGAACTGATCGATGAAAGTTTCACCGATGTTCGAATATGACTGCATTATTGCACGCAAGTTGCAACAGACACCGGAAACTCGAAAGATTTAAACAAAAAAAGCGTTCTAACCCTCAAAGACTTTGGTCATTTTGATGACGTCCGCGAACGAGCTGCCCGAACACCACGCGTGCACAACGTCCATCAAATGCGGCCGGAACGACTCAACGTATTCGTCTTCCTTCACATCCATCTTGCACTCCTTTGCAACGTTTGCTATGCGACGCGCGTACGTCTAAACACGGAAACACATGAACAGCCTTTTGAGACTCGACTGCAAAGCACGTTCAGCAAAACAGTGCGAATGCGCGCTGCAAGTGTCGCAGTTGCCTGCATCTGCCTCAAGCATCCCGTCAACTCGTCCGCCATTTTCGGCATCTCCGCGTTCTCCTGGAACACGAAGCAGCTGAGCAGCGAGGCGGCCTGCTGTGCCGAGAGCTCGTTGAACACACCGCCGAAGATCATCTCAGTGAGCAATAGCTCGTCGGCGGCGCTGATCTCACACGCCACACGACCCTGCAGCACACAACCGCACACGCACATGTTCTCTGACAAAGACGCTGCTCGCTAATAATCACATCAACAACACAAAATCTCTGTTGCGAGTTTATCGTGCATTCATTTTTTTTATTGGCAATTTTGTCGGGGCAACCAACGATTGGCACATGTGAACAGGCGTAATGCGCAGCAATCGTCTGCCATTCATGTTCAGCTTGACGCACCTTGTGTGTGATGACACCCTGCTCGTCACAATAGTTCAACCTGCGCAGTATCCTCTGCCTGCACCTGAGTTCGTCCATCTGCAGCAACGATGTCGCCTTGCGAACTTCTTGACGAGCCTGCTTCCATGCGTTCTCAGCCTGATTCAAAAAATTGCCTTTTAATTGTAATGTTGTTGGTTTTTCCCATATTTTTTAAATAAAATCTTTCAGACAAAAAATAATTACTGAGATTAACTGATTACTAACATTCCAGTGCAAAACAAGCAAACATACCTCCAATTTTCGCTCGTATTTCTCGCAAATCTGTTCAAAATCAGGGTCTTCCTTGAGTGCGTGCGTGTTGATTTTCTGCTCGTACTGAGTGAGCTGTTCCACCAAGTCCACAAATGATTTGTCTTTAATCTTCAGATCCTCCACCGGGTCCAAATGTGGCAAGCCGTCCGGGAAGCGCTTCTTCACCGTCTGTTTAGAAAAAAATTTATTTCAAGCTTGAATCATGTCTTTATTACAGACCTTCTGGTCAATAATATAACAAAGTATTTACATCTATTGTCTTTACGACCGCCTGTCGATTCTCCAAACTTCTCAGGTCCTCGGGGAATTTGATTCGCACCGCCGAAATCTCCTCGATTAAGTGCAACATGCACGGCACCACCTGTTCACTTTTATTTTGAGTTCAAATGCTTCAAATCATTATTTGTTGTTGTTGCTTTCAATTTTTAAAATTTAACTCATAAAACTAACAAAACCCACTTCTGGCTGTCCCTTTTCGCCCGGCTGACACGGACGAACGTCACTTGGTGTTTTGATGTTTCTAAAAGACGCGCATAAGTTGCTGGTTTGCTGTGCGTGCGTCAAGTTTCACCACTTGCTCAATGAAAGATGGCAAATGCCAAGCGATTCAACCGAGCAACGCACCGAATGTTCTGCGGCGACAGGTTCATGAGCACCTCGACGATGTAGATCGGCTGTGCGGCTTCTCTGTCGTTCAAGCCGGTGCCTGCGTTCGTGCTGTCCGGCTGCTTCTTGGTGAAGTTCACGATCGCACACCACCCGAAATCAATGTCTTTCATTTTGATCTGCACAAATTGGAAAAAAAACTGACTCTCTTTTTTTAGGTCAGTCAGCCAAAGTTGGGGCGTTGAAAGTGATGAGGCCGTTTTCAGTTCCACTCACCCTGACAAGCCTGCCCGCAACCAAGAAAGGCACGATGTACTGTGGTTTTCGAATGAACTCCTTGATTTCGCCCGACATACTCGAGATTCGCTTTCGCAGATCGTAGTAACTGGTCGCCATGTCCAACTTTGGCACCTGAATTCGCTCGTATCGATGTTCGGCCTCATTGCGCTCTGCAACCAAATGTTGGCGTCAATTTAGAAGCAAAACTAATTGGGCCACTGGCACGATCAATTTGTTTGAAACCGACAAGTGGTGGCAAAAACAGCGGGAACACAAAGACACCAGAACGCCAGGTGCTCTGTGTTGACGAACTTTGCACGAGCGAAGGAAGCAGGCCGAAATTCTGGAACTGAAAGAACGACCGCTGCAGCATCCACTCGGGATAGATCGCCTCGACGCGCGTCATGTTCAGCACCATGTTGTACGTCAGGCGGAACTGAGAGTTCAGCGCGTCTGGCTCGCCCTGCAACAAACAGCACACCGTGCAATGCGTCGTTCTCTTTCGAATGAAGCTTCGTTAATAGTTGCGCTTCAGTCGCCGTTCATCAACTAAGAAAATCGAAAACAACAACCGTCGTCGACCTTGACCACTTGTTTCGCGGTGTTTGGCTCCATTTGCTGATCAAGCATCAAGATCACCAGTCCTCTGTCGTCCTTGCCCCGCCTTCCAGCCCTTCCACTCATCTGAACGTACTCACCGCTGCTCAGCCATCTTCAAATGCGCAACAGCGTGCTATCGGCTGGCATTCTTGCAATTTTTGCAAGCTCAACTCAAACAGAGCCCACCTGTAGTCTTTGCCGTCAAACTTGCGAGCAGACGTAAACAGAACAGTGCGCGCGGGCATATTCAAACCCATCGAAAATGTCTCCGTTGCAAATAAAACCTACAGAACGCATCAATCGGTTTGACCTGGGCTTGACAAGTTCAAAAGCAACATGTAAACGTGCCTTTATCAGCCCCTCGCCAAACAATATCTCAATGACTTCCTTCAAAATTGGCAGCAGTCCGGAATGATGAATACCAATGCCACGTTTCAGATACGGCAAAATGTTTGTCACCTGAATGTTCAAAGCGGTCACTCATGACGCCGTCTGCTACCGTAAACAGCTGCGAAATCGATGACACAGTGACACACACAAAACTGTTTCGAACCTGTGTCAGCTGCTTGTCCTCATCTGACAGGCCGTCTATTGCGTTCTCAAACACTTCACCAACAAGACGCTTTTCGTCAGCTAAATCCAACAACGGTTTTTTTGGGTGCCAGTTTTTTATTTCTACTTTATGCGTTTTCTTTTCTTTCATGCAACAACATCAGCTGAGCTCACCATTTTCCATAAAGTCCATGTCCTTCAACTCAGCGGCATAAGCCTCGCATTCTCTGCGCGCAAAACTGAAGCAAATGACGGGCAGCATTTGCTTTGCCTGGATCGTTCGTATGATCTTGACCACGTTTGAGTCGCCTTGAACAAATAATTCCATTGGGTCGTCGATCAAATCGCAACAGTATAAAACTATGACCACCATGAACTTGCCATAAGTGCTGCCACCGCGTCGTCCAAATCGTTGAATGCCACTTGCCTCCTCCCCTTTGTCAGACAGACAACCCATCGCCTCTCGGAATTTCTCCTCACGGAATTTACCCTGAAAAAAGATCGCAACGTCATCACGTGAATCGCAACACTAAAGGCGTGTTTTTCTATAAAAGCAACGAAACAAGCAGCGCGCCCACATCGATGCTGACAACTTCGTAAAGGCCACTGCCGCCAGCCGGGTAGATAAAATGCTGCAAGGGCACGGGTCGATAGTCGGTTGAGACGACATGACACGGCTGGTTGTGCAGATAGCAGACCCACTCTGAAAACAAAACAAAGGAAACTGGCAGCAACAGACATGGAGAACGTGGCACCAAAAGTGTCGTAGTTTTCATTGCAGATCTACCAGCAAACTGTCGTGCATTCGGAATGGTGGCCGACAAAAAGACGTAATGCACGTTGTCAGGCAGCAGAATGATAGTCTCTTCCCAGACAACACCGCGCTCTGCAAAACACTCACAGCAATGCAACATGCAACACAACTTCACGCACACAACAATGCTTCTGAGCACCATTCAAGTGTGCTGTTCAACCGAACCTTTATCTCTCATGTAGTGAATCTCATCGAAAATCACCCAGCCGACTTCTCGCATGATCTCCGAGCCGCGGTACAGCATCGAGCGCAAGATCTGAAATTCGCAAACAACGTGCACTTCACGTATTATATTCACATGACGGTGCTGTGCAACTGAGACGAGCGACCCTCAGTGGAGCATTGATTCAATTCAACTGCAGGCGCAGGCAGCCGATCGCAGGCTAATATCTGTGCAGCTGCGCACCTCCGTGGTCATCACAAGGCACGTGGCGCTTGGTGCGATCGTCACGTCGCCCGTCATCAGACCAACGTCGTTGAATTCTTCCTTGAGCTCGCGGTATTTCTGATTGCTGAGCGCTTTGATCGGTGACGTGTAGATGACGCGCTGCTTGTCCCGTAGGGAGAGTGCGATTGCATATCTGCATAATCACGCTCAGCACTGCAGAACAATTTCAAACATATTTAGAAAACACACAAAAAATACTCCAGTTACAAAACTGACAGGGCAACGACTGTTTTGCCAGCAGAGGTGTGCGCCGAGACTAAAACCGACTGATAATTGTCCAGGCAGAGAATGGCCTCTTTTTGAAATGGGTCCAAAGTGAACTGAAAGTCCTTTGCTGGCTCGGTGTCAGGCAACTTCACCGGCTCATACTGTTGCCCGGGCGGCACGCACACCTGCACACAAGCAACAATGCTAATACTGCTGCCCAAATCCCTGTCACAACAATGCAAATATTAACATTAAACAGCATCAGGGAGACCGTCAAAGACTT
>JASANC010005651.1:0-14746 GCA_030248135.1 Theristus sp. LFF4_11 | reverse complement strand
AAGGCAAATTTAGCCATGAAAAGCGACTTTGTTTCTAAACTCAACTCAAGTGTAGCTCAATCTTCATTGGTTAGAATTTAGGTTAAAAAAAAAAACTATTGTGCCGTGCGACCTTCAACGAACAGACAGACCCGTAAACATGAAAGCTAATAAATGCAGCTTGTCCACAACGGTCGAGGGGCATTTGAAACTGACCTGCAGATCGGTTGGACCTAGAGATGTAAGGGTCAAAAAAAAAAAATTTTTTTAAATTTTTTTTAAAACAAAAAAGTAAAAAATGAGCATTTTTTTTATATTTTTTATTAAAAATTTTTGAAATTTTTTCTTTAATGTGCCATGAAAATGCCGTTTTTTGCATAATTTTTCGAAAGTTCAACAAAAATTTTCTTTGACTTTACCTTGTCACTTAGTCTTCAACGCTGCAGGTGGTATTCTGGATCGATTTATCGACTGTTTTCAGCCTTGGTGAGTGATGATCGACTCGCGCATTGAAGTACTTGAGCGTCGCAAAGGCTAGTTCAACAAATTCCGATGTCGCTAAGGTGAGATAGAAGCAGAGAACTCACATTTACGCATCGTTTTTCAGGATCTCGAAAGGTGGAAATTGCACTGTCTGCCACTGCAAGCGTAACGTCGTTGGTTGCTCGTTGCTGTTTCGCCTCGTGTCGTCAGCGTGATCACACCGGTTTGTTGTGGAACTTGTTTCCATGTTATTTGAGGTGAATTGAGAGGCAAAACACGAGACGTGATGTCGTCGGTGGGAAAATGGGGTCGCCGAAACCAAGTCTGAAATTTTCACCCTCCTCCCATATGAGTGGGGGTCATATGGTAAGTCGGTGGCTCCTCAGATGGTGATATTCGGACTCCCTGAAAAATTCTGAACAACTTTCATTTTTAAAAAAAAAAATTTAAAAAAAAAATTTAAAAAAAAAAAAAAGAAAATTTTTTTTTTCTTGACATCTCTAGTTGGACCAATCAGTGATGCAACCAATCAGCCGATTGCCCATGATTTACAGTTTGACCTCGATTGCGTGCTTCACAACGAATTATAAACGGAAGAATTGTATTAGTACGTGTCTCATCGTCCTAAAGCACCAAAACTAGGGTTAGGGGCTTTGAAAAAAAAATTTTTTTTTTATTTTTTTTTTTCGTTTTTTTTTTAAAAAAAAAATTTGGATTTTTTTTTTCAAACTTAAAAAAAAATTTGAAAAATTTTTCTTCTACTTTGCTCTGAAAATTCGATTTATGGCATAATTTTTTGAAAGTTCAAACCAAATTTTCTTCCCAACTTCTTTGTGTGCTTAGGTACATGTCATTATTTGGTCATTTTGACCGACGTACTCCATGTTTTTCGATTTGGATGACTTCTAGAGTCAATTTTTAGCGTTGAAATGACTTAACTGAATTGAAATATCGTTTCAGAAATCGTTTTCTTGCAACTTAGAACATGTTTTTTCAGTTCGTAGGCCATGAGATGAACATGATATTTTGTTGATTGGCGTATGTTATAGGTCTACAATGGAGTTGTGCGATATATTGTTAAACAATTGGAGCGGAGATGTTGGTTAATACCACATCACACGACCGTTTTTCAGATACCCGATAACATGGCCACATGTTAAAACTTGCGTGCTGAGCTAAACTAACGTGTTAAACTTGCGTCTGTCAGTTGCCCGCAACGTGATCGCGAAATCATGGTACGTGTTTTCGATACGATGATTTGAAGAGTGGGCTCTCGCCATGTGGCAGATAGCATAGCTGGTTGAACCTGAAAGTAAGTGTCTTGGGGGGGGGGGGGCGACCGGGTCGACAGGGGTTGCCGACTTAGCTACAGCAAACAGGAATTTTTGAACACAGTCAAATTTTGGTAATTTTCTAAAGAGGAACAACTAAGAACGGTTCAATATTCAAGTACACGTCGAAAATTGTCCTGTTTTACTGTTGAAAATGCAACTTTCCCTCTATGAAATGGACATAATTTCAATAAAACAAGATTTTCGCTCTTATAGTTTTCCGGATCGTTCTGAAAATAGTCTAGATGAACTCAGCTCGACGAGACGCTTCGAACAAACCTAACTTGTAAAAAAAAATTTAAAAAAAAAAAATTTTTTTTTTTAAATTTAAAAAAAAAATCCGGATTTTTTTTTCCCCTAACCCTAACCACAACCACACACACGACCATGCGTGTTTTTTGTGTTGGCAGCATTATGTTCAGTTCAGAACAACGGGGACTACACACCTGAAGTGCCGTTGGGCAGCTCTTGTTATAATCATCATGCACACGAGCAAGTTGGCAGCCACCGCTGAATCGACGCATGCGAACGTGGAACGTCGTGTCGCCCATGCAGCCAGAGTTTGAATCGGGAAACGCCAGATAGCAAATGTTCATTTTCTGAAAACAAAATTGTTGAATTTTCTCACCAAACGAAACAATCAGCAAGTCCTCTGGGAAATGCTGCGGCAGCGCAAAAGAGAATTCAGGAAACGTTAATAATAATGAAAAGCGAACCTCCTTTTCTGTCAGTTCAGCATGGCCGGGAAATATCACCTGGAACAGAAACAGAATGTGACTGAAAAGGATAAAGTCATCTGGGAGGGACTGGAAGATGTCGCCATGTGATGTCATGTCATTAGATTCGGTCGAAATAGAATGAAAGACAGCAAATTGTGCCGAGCGCCCCCCGCGCACGTGTCATGTGGTAAAGCTGCCTCAGTCTCAAACCTCTCAATAGTTTACGCACCTCCAGCGCTTGACCGAGCTCCAAATCGAACGTAACGACGCAAATGCAGTGCACCCATGCGCTGAATCGATCCCACGGATCGTTTGGCATTCGCGTACCCGAAGAGCAGCTCTGCTCGCGTTCACCATCGTTTTTAGTGTTTTCAATAATATTGGTTTTGCTATTGTCATTTTGGTTTGCGATGAGATTTGGTGGCCGAGGCGAATGGTCAGTGCCGCCGATTGGCATTTTTCGTGCTTTTTCTTGTGGGATCGTCGTTCGACCTTCGACCTGAAACACATCAGACTGCTGCACAATGCACCTACATACACAACATGGATTTGTACACATTCTTAAAAGTGATTTTTTTTGATTTTTGATCTGAGGTTGCTGGTAATGAGTCGTTGTAGGTTCCTAATCCTAAACCTAATCCTAAGCCAAGCCTTTTTGATAAGGTGAAAATGATCAATTTAGTTTTTGCATTTTTTTCTTTCCTTTGTTATGGAGGAGGAGCACCGGAACTTTTTTAAAATGTTTCAGGGACGTTTAATCCACGGACGGACGGAGGAACGTAAAGAAAGGTTTCATTCAAAGAGCATACCGAAACTTGGAGTTTTATGCAACAGCCACAGTAAAAAGGACAAAAGATGAAGAGCATTGTTTTTCAAAAGTTTCCATAGCAACCGACACCGAGATCGAAGTTTTTCTGCTGTTGTTTCAAACAAAAATTTAGTTTGTTCACACATTTGTTTCAGTGAAAAAAATGTCGGACAAAAGCAAGAAGAAGACAGAAATCAGTCAAGATCGAGAGCGCGAACGTGGTGCGGGTTCGGGCTCGATCCGTGAGTCCATTCGAAAGTGGGCAGAAGCAATGGAAATAACAGAAGAAGGAGAGTCATCTGTTGTTGATAAGAGCGAGGCAACGAAAAATTGGGTTGATTCTGTTGAGATCGAGAATGAAAACGACGAACCCATTGTGACAGTGGGCCTGCCAAAGTTTGGTACGTCGTTTAATTTTTGTAAATGAGTTTCATCGCTAAATTGGTTTTGATGAGATTTTTCAATTTAGACAGGAGAGACCAAGTGGACATAGAAAGGCGGCGGTCAAAATTTTAGATTTGTGGACATCAAAAACACTAAAATTTCGAGCAAAACGGGTCTGTTTGGGTAACTAATTAACGCGCAAATAACCTAATTTAAGTTTTTTTGTTCCAGCATTTTTATGGTTTTTTGGTAAATGTCGAATCCAGAATGGTTCATCAGGTTTGGTTTCATCAAATAAATCCGCCGCTTGCAGAATTCGCCTTCAGTCCGCGTAGCTTCGCAAACGGCTCGCTCGACTACACCGAAAGTCTACTCATCGTTCGCAAAAAGCGATCGGAATCGAACGCTGATTCAGGAAGCGGCGTCTTGTTCGAACACACCTCTGCAGAGAATCAAAACGTCGTCGCCTGCGACAAGGATGACATTGTCGGCTGCGCACGGATCAGAGCGTCGATTGGGTTCGATTTCAGTTTGCGGCGCTACATGGTACTCGTGAAAATGGACTCTAAAACGAGCGACGAAACATTTGAACACTCGACAAAACTCGAATCGCACGTCGACGTGCTGAACCGATTCGCAACGGTGAATGAACAACGCAGCTGTCATTCTCGTGCTGTAACCGACGGGGTAAGTGTTGGTGCTTGGTTGATTTTTTCCTTTTATTTCATTGGTGTACAGGCCATCTGGATAATACATACAACTGGCTGATTGGTTGGCTGTACACCCCTGTGATGTTGATGCATGCATTCTGTGCACGCAAACTCCGCCTCCACAGCAATGCCTGCACAGATGGCATACATCAGCCTGCTTGCAAAAACTACACGTGTGTGCAACCAACCAATCAGCTAGTTGCATATATTAGCCAGATGGACTGCAAGTATTTTGTTCTGCTTTGACAATGTGGACTTTCATGCTGATTTTCTTGACATCCACATGATCTAGTACGTTAATGCAAATCAGATGAAGCTGCATTAAAAAGACTTAAAAACACGCTGCAAAACTGCATGGTGATGGTCTGATTTTGCTATTTACAGTGGAATTCTGATTTATAGGCGATCGGTTGTTTGGTTGGACATCACGTGCATGATTTCTATGCAGGACAGACTAGAGATGTCAAGAAAAAAAAAATTTTCTATTTTTTTTCTTTTTTTAAAAAAAAAATTTTTTTTTTTTAAATTTTTTTTTTTAAAAATGAAAGTTGTTCAGAATTTTTCAGGGAGTCCGAATATCACCATCTGAGGAGCCACCGACTTACCATATGACCCCCACTCATATGGGAGGAGGGTGAAAATTTCAGACTTGGTTTCGGCGACCCCATTTTCCCACCGACGACATCACGTCTCGTGTTTTGCCTCTCAATTCACCTCAAATAACATGGAAACAAGTTCCACAACAAACCGGTGTGATCACGCTGACGACACGAGGCGAAACAGCAACGAGCAACCAACGAAGTTACGCTTGCAGTGGCAGACAGTGCAATTTCCACCTTTCGAGATCCTGAAAAACGATGCGTAAATGTGAGTTCTCTGCTTCTATCTCACCTTAGCGACATCGGAATTTGTTGAACTAGCCTTTGCGACGCTCAAGTACTTCAATGCGCGAGTCGATCATCACTCACCAAGGCTGAAAACAGTCGATAAATCAATCCAGAATACCACCTGCAGCGTTGAAGACTAAGTGACAAGGTAAAGTCAAAGAAAATTTTTGTTGAACTTTCGAAAAATTATGCCAAAAACGGCATTTTCAGGGCACATTAAAGAAAAAATTTCAAAAATTTTTAATAAAAAAAATAAAAAAAAAATGCTCATTTTTTTTTTACTTTTTTTTTTAAAAAAAAAATTAAAAAAAAAAATTTTTTTTTTGACCCTTACATCTCTAGGACAGACTCCACCCCACGCCAAAGCAATTTCCAAACGTTTGCGTAATTGCAGTAACCTAGTTTTTGTAGTCAGCCGAATCTTTGTGGACATACGTCCTGAGGTACGTGACAGATTCTTGCTAGTCCACATAAACTGTAATGTAGCAGTGTTATTAAGAGTGGAGTTAATTGAGTTGTGTGTAATGTTGTTGTAGTTTTAAAAGCAGGTTTCTGCATGATAGATGACTCACTTGACGAACATGCCTCATGTAATTTAACACGAACGAACGGTAAATTCTGCAAATGGGAGTTGAAACGTTTCCTACTTTAACGGCTTTTATCACATGTCGTTTCTGGCTAAAATGGGGATCGTAACTGAAGTGGTTCTTGCCACTGTTGTTGTTGCTGTTGGATGGTTGTTATTGTCGTTCCTGGCTACCGAAATACACCCGTTACTGTGAATTCGCTTAAAACGAATAACTGTATGACAATCCAAAACAAACACAATCGTCTCGTGCTTTCACTCGCTAATCGATTCGTCAAATGTCTGAAATGAAAATCATTTTAAGGATTCTTGACAGTGCCTGGTTCCATGAGACTGCAGGGCTTCGGACTTTTTCTGTCGTGCCAGGTTCTGGAAGCTTATCAGTGTTTTTTGTTAATGACACATACAAAAGGTCACCACTGCAAAAGCAAGTTATTGTGTTATGTTTCGCAGACTCGCGAATTAAGGTATTATCTTTCTTATTAAACATGTCCAATATGAGTTTGCTTGCACGCACAGATGATAGAGAAGATTTTCATGGCTGTGCGGCAATTTGAAATTTAGAAAAACTTGTATTCTAACGGCAAATTTGTGCAAGAAATTGAGAAAAAACTAATCAGAATCTTTTCTCACTAAATAAATTTATTTCATTTCACATTCGAACTATTGTGTTTTTTTTGCAAATAATCTCATCGAACATTCGATTCTTTTGCGTATTTTATATTTCAGCTACATTACAGCTTGCATTCTTGCTTTTATGTAAAAAATTCTGGTTATGTTTATGCTATAAACAAAATTATAAAAAAATCGACAAAATTGTCATGCTTTTTTACCGATGATGCTTACTTAACGTTGAGAGTTTTTTTCGGTTTCGTTGCGCGCATAGTTCATGACTATCAGAAGCTTGACTTGACCAACCAGAAGTCCATGACAATGTGCTTTCTTTCAGGGTTTGTTTTTAATTCAATTCATATAAAAGTTTCCGCAATAGAAAGTACACACAATAATATGGGTCAATGTGGTTCTGGGTGCATTAGCAACAGTGGTTTGTTCGAGAGATGCTCAGAACCATTGCGGAATGTAGAAACCATTCGCAAGATGAAAAAACGTCGTCAAGTTGATTCTATTGGGCGATCAAGTAGCGGAGTTTGCGATCTACCAGATATGGACGTTGTGAAACAAGTAATGCAGTTTGCTCCAAGTACAGTATTTTTGTTTAAACTTGTCATTTTTCCGCAGAACACAGATCAACCAATCTGTATGGTGGTTCTCTGCATTTCGGCCTGGCCAACATCATATGCAGAAGAGGGGTGGCCTCATCAGTGACGTGCCCCTCTACAGTGATTACAGAGCATGTGATAAAAGAAAGAACGGGAACAGAGTTGCAAAGATACCTACATATTTACAAATGGGGGGGGGGGTAATTATCATTATTCCAGTAAAAAACTTCTTACTATCACATATAATTCAAAGTTTCAAATGTTCGCGTTTTGCAAAAAAGTGACAGGTAAAACAATTATGCTTCAGTGGGCCACCTTTCTACAGCGTGAACCAAAAAAGGTTCCAGTTTTAAAATGCTCTCACGGGCTTGTGCTGAGGTGTTTCGAGCTGAAAATTGGAACACTATTAGAAAACATTTGGAGGTTTTCTGACCAAATTTTTGTTACGGTATGTTGCCTCTATCACTCACTACAGTAGAATATCTGGAAAACATGAAAAATCGTCAAATGTTGTGAAATACAAAGGGTGAATTTAGCTGTAACAAAGGGACCTCATAGCTTAAATTTTTTGAACAGTACTGTTTGCACACTTTGGGAGTTTTTTGTGATCAAAATGTTTTGGCTTTAATCAGTTCATTTTTACAGTGTAATTTTCAAAAAATAGCAATTGCAATTTTGACAAAAAACAATGTTTATCTATAATCTCACTGTTTATCTTCCTCATAAACGGACTTGTTTCCGAACTGATGTATCGTCACGAGGGGTCAAATTGAATTTTGTACAAAATTACCGCATCACTGTGGAAAAGTTATTTGCATGTTCCCACCAACTGGCACTTAACCATGATGGCAGCAGACTGAAAATGGAATTGCATCTTTCACTGCAGAAAACAACTGTCTGCTATGGTGAAAATATCAGAGTGGCAAATTGTGTGAGTTAAAAAAAGAAAAAAAACAACTTGCCTCTGGACAGATAAATTCGCATCTGTTCTGGGCAGAACCGCTCACGCACGCTCAGACTCGAAGTGAAACATCAGGGTAATCAAAGACTGTTCAAATGCAATTCGGCATTCGGAATTTTCAAGCTACTGTATGTGCGTGTTGCTTTTTTCATCTTTTTTTGTGTTGTGAACACTCGGGTTGTCACCAACGTTCATCATTTGATTTTTGTTGCAGCCAAATCAACCCTCTGTATTTTACAATTTTTGTCGCTTTTTCATATTTTCCAGATATTTTGCTGTGGTGAGTGACAGGGACAACATACCGTGACAAAAATTTGGTCAGAAAAACCTCCAAATGTTTTCTAATAGTGTTCCAATTTTTAATTTGAAACACCTCAGCACAAGCTAGTGGAACTTTTTATTTAGAATTAGAAATGGAACCTTTTTTTGGCTCACCCTGTATTTTAATTTTTGCGTTTTTATCACGTATTTGTATTACTCATCTTAACAGGCTCGTATTGACTGGTCATTAGCGCAGTCACGTTATCATGGCGGATGTGGTTGTAAAGTTGTAACAAAGTTTATGGCCCGAAATCCGTCAGTTCATAATTTGTACGGTCAACCACCAGAGAATATCGCGGAAGCAGAATTGCGACTTGATACTGATGATGACGACCGAAAAAACAAGTTGAACAAAACCGGAAAGATTGCGCCGATTTCGACGTACCTTCGACTGCACGGCTCGAAAGTGGAGTCATTTTTGACGAATTTCATAGAATCTGTAGAACATGATCCGGTAAATGAGTTTTGTTTGTAGCTTTGCAAAAAAAAGTTGTTATACAGAGTTTTGTGAAGAATCATTTTTTATCTGTTAACTGAACGCGTGTTGTTTGTAACAGGCTCAAGCGAAGCATCAGTGTCGCACGTTAGGTCAAATGCACTTTTATAAACGGGTGACCACTGACATGAAGCTATACGATGATTTCAAACAATGCGCCTTGGACATCATATATTCCATGGAATCTACTGATGTACTCGAAGCAAATCCAGTTATCGATAATGATGGGCCGTGGGCTCAGTTGTTTGATTTTATGATACAGAACATTATTATGGGTTCGCGATCAGAAGCCCGCGCACGGCAGCAGAATCATCACAGGCACAGTAATCGTGGCAAGTATGTTCCCAGAGACGTGTGTTTGTGTTAAGCGGCAGTCATTCATGCATTATTCATTTAGTGACGCCCCGACGCGTTGCTGTGTTAAAACGTAGTCTGGCGATCACTAAATGCTGCTTCATGAATGCTCCTTTAGGATGCTATTCACTTTATATTATACACTGATCATTCATTTTCATTAACACCGACAATCTTTCTTTTGTACTACTCATGGTGAGTCTTTGGCTAGCCGCAGTTCATTGGTTTTGACCGGCCTTCGCCATCAAGTGTGTTCGCCGATTACATCAACTACATCATTGTCTCCGCACTCGTCATTTCGTAGCAGCATTAGACGAGCGTCAGATAGCATTAGGAAAACGGGTAAAACTGTCTGCCGTTAAACTTCACAGCGAACGAGTCAAATTTATACCAGCAACGTTTTTTTATGTTTTATGGCAGTTGTGCCGGAGCAGCCGAATGGATTGTTGGCTGGTGAAGAGTGTACCATTCTCAAACGTGTGTGGAAAGCGGCTACCAAGCAGCGAATAGGAGAAGCGATTGTTGTGGATATATTCATCCGAAAACCCGCGATGCGCGACTATTTCAGTTTCGGTGGTATCGAGGTGGAATAAGTTTTTGTTGAACGGTTAACTTTTGTTGATGATACACCCGGGCATTTGCTGTCATTAAAAGCTATAGCTATTCTTGTTCGGTTCCAAGACTGGTCAAATTCTCTTAAGTTGAGCGGAATACAGCCGTCGAAAATAAGAATAATTAAAACATTGCAGCAGTGAAGTTTTTGTTGTTGTTTCATTAGGTAACATATGATGACGAAAAACTGCATGATAACATCATTGTTCAACTTCACGGATGCCGTTTACAAGGATTTTTTGACAACCTGATCAACTTAATCCTGCAGGGCAAGATTGTACGTTTTTTCGGTGTTAATTGACGATCTAGTTTCATATGCTTTTAAACTTGAGAAGTTAGAACACATCGCATAATAATTTTAAAAATGCTGAATTTGAGTATTATTAAAGATTATTAATAGTATTAATAATAGATTAATAATAGTATTATTAATAATTGAAGAATGCATGTGTTTGTGCAGTATTATGCTCTGGTGAAAATACCACTTTTGCAAAAAACACCTCAGGATCGTGCTGAAAATATTGTACTATCCGTTGGTGGAGTACATTATACCAGAGGTGTGGATTTTACCGCCGAGAACTGGTTGGTTGTTCAGCAGTCCGTTACGCACTGCCTGATGGTGCATCTTCCGCCCGATGTAGATGTATTGCATGGGGAGGTGGCCGTTCAGAAAATGATTCGGTAATCCATACATATATTTGTTCACATGAGCATATACTTCGTTGCATAATTTACATGTATGTATCATCTGCTCCTGACTATCACACGGGCGCTTGCAGGTTCGTTACGCGTAACATGAAACGGGGTTTTCTTGATATGGCTGCAAAGCATTCAACGTCGGGTCGTCAATCACCTCTCCATTTATTTTCTGCGTTTAATGAATTCAACGAAACCGAAGAAGCCGACGGTTCAACAATCTCGAATCATTGTTGCACCACGGGTCCAACTGAGACCAATCAGCTTTTGGATGACCAAGCTTCACCGATTTTCACCTTTACCGTGGAGTATTTTTAAGTTATTGCAAATATGCTCCCCTTGATTCAATGCGTTATTTTTGCTTCATAATTTCGTAGTTTTCATTTCACGAGTTTGCTCATTAATTCGTTTTCCTTTTGTTCTTTTTACGGGTGGGATCTTATTCCGAGTTTAAAAAAATGTGTGTCCGTATTCATTTCATTTCATTTTATTTCATTTTATTTCGCGAACCGCAGGAACTCCGATAAAACTGCAAGAACAGCGTATCAAACGGAGACCTTAAAAATCGCAAAAAGAAAGAGAAAAAATAATAAAATTACGAAAAAACAAAAATAAAAAGTATTGTGTCCCCTATCCTGTTTCTCGTCATGTCCTATCCCTTCTTATGCGCCGAAAATATTTTAAAAAAATTCTGAAAGTTTTTGAATAAATTTTCAAAATTCTGAATAAACAGACATGGAAAAGGACATGAATTGGAACAGAAGATTAAATATTCGGCAGGAAATATTTTGTTAGCCTGTGGTCGTCATCCAACTGACCTTGCTGTACTTGCTTGCACTCAACATTTTTATACATTTTGCATATTGCCATTGTTTTGTTAAATTATGAAAAAGTGTATCATCAAAAAGCATGTGGTACCAATTATGTACATTGTACTTTCGCATCAAAAATCTTTTTTTGCATGCACGGTGTAATGCAATTGATCTCATGACCTATTTCGACCCTTCATTTTTTTCTGGTTTCATTGCACTATTACACACTCATGGTTTTCTCAATGAAGGCCCAGCCGATCACTTTGAAAAAAACTCTACCATTATGGAGTCTGAAAGAAAGACGGCGGTAACTTTTAAATTTGTGTCGCTACAGTGGCAGTCCCTTTTAAGAATGAATTATGTGCCGAAAACTGTTGTGTTTCTGTATTAAAGATTTTCTGATAAAGATTTTGCAACGCATTTGCATGAAGGTCATTCTTGTTCAATACTTCAATTACGCCTTGAATGATAACTCAGGTAAAAGAAAGATTTAGATGATCTTGTATTATATGTATTATATATTTTAAGACGGCCATTAATTGGAAATCTCAAAGTTCGAAAACCATCTTGCGTGAAAGATATAAGAGTGGTCGTCCTTCAAGCTTAAATCCACGTAATCATAACCCGTAATTTACATACTTGTGTTAACCGGAAGCGTCACTGAATCTTTCTTGATTGTTCGGGCAAAATGTCGTAAAGTCACTTGCTCGTCATCGCAGACGTTCGAAAACGGATGGCTGCAATGAATGGTTGTTAGATGAAAATAAATGTGACATTGTGTCGTGTATTATCGTGCGCATCATTGGGCCAAATGCGATGATGACTCTTTGGGGTTTCTGTAGGTACGGTAGTTTGTTATTACTTTCATTCTTCTGTATCGTTACCCTCTCATCACCCATTAACTGACTGTTACTGTACCGTTACTCACAAAGCAACTAAACTGTCTATTCGTGCACTAACTTTGTCCTGAGAAGCACACATAAATCAACATGGGACAATGTGCTACGGTTTATACCAACAATCGCGAACTTCAAAAGGAACGCTCACCGGCTCCACTACTGAAAAGAAACGGAAAACAATCAAATAAAAAGTACAGAACTAAAGACAAAGTTGGACGGTCGTCTAGCGGCGTTTATGACCTGCCCGACTCAGACGTCATAAGTCAGGTATCTGCTGTGTGGTTTTTGTTTACCGTCGAATTATATATTTCTTGTTTTGTTACTCTCTGTTTTGTGATAGGCCCGTGCCGATTGGCTGGTGGCGAAGAGCCGCTTTCCGGACGGGTGCGGCTACAGTATTGTAGCAAAGTTTGTTATTCGTAACCCGTCAGTTCGGGCTCTCTACGGCCCTCCGGGTAGCATCACCGAAGCCGACTTACAGTATGACCACAAGCGTAAAGCAACTTCAGTTAACGAAAAGAAACCACCGATTCGGACATTTCTCCGGTTGCACGGCTCGAAACTGGAAACGTTCCTAACATCGTTTATTGATTCTGTCGAAAATGACCCGGTGAATTTACTATTATCTTTTAGTCCCGCGACTCAATGCGTAGGTAGATAGATAGGTAGTTTCATGCGTGACGCGGGAATTCAAAACTGGTAAAGTGAGAACCGAGTCTCCTAAATAGGACCGGGTCACTTAGGCGATTTTGAGCTGCGGCGTTAAGAGTAAAACTAGTTTCCTATCCACGTCTGCAAACGCATTGAGCCTGCGGAACCTAAAACGCGTTGATATTATGTGATTCGATTTCATATTCGTTAAGTAACATTAGAATATGACACTCTGCGGTATTTTCAACAGGTTCAAGCAAAACACCAGTGTCGAACGTTGGGTCAAATGCATTTTTACAAGCGAGTGATGGTCGATATGAATCTGTACGATGACTTCAAGCAGTGCGCGTTGGATACGATATATGGCGTTGAGGCTGCGGACATATTTGAGGCAGTACCAGTGGTCGAGGATGCTCGTCCGTGGGCTGAGCTGTTTGATTTTATGATACAGAACATCATGACGGGCACGCGGTCGGAGTCAATCGCACGACACACAGAGCAGCGGCCGAGCACTCGTCGTCGGTACGTCACTATGCAGTCGAACTCTTAATTATAGGGAATCAGCTGATTGGTTGGTGGTCACACCGCGATGCATGCGTTCTGTGCAGAAATTGCTGTGGGGGCGAAGTTTGGTTTGCGCTGAAAGCACTCATCACGTGATCACCAAGCAATCAGCGGATTCCCTATAATTTAGAGTTCGACTGTAGGGTGATAATTTTTTCTGACGTGATCGGACACATATTTGATTGGAATATTTTTTTTGCGTTACAGTAACGAAGCGTCGAAACGCGCTAGCCAGTTCAGAGCTAGTTGTCAACGGAAGTTTGTTTCGACTGACACACCAACAACTTCGCTGAGTCCATATTCGTCTTTGCGCTGCAGCGTGAAACGAGCATCAGCTGGTAATTTACCAAAAAGTAGGGCATCTTTTACATACAAAAGTTTTTGGAAACGCCTGTGCGCCCGTGGGTGTGTGCTTTTATAGTGCGTCTGTCCCCAACACATGCTAGCTTTGTTTTTTATGAACACAACAAAACACATGACATACTGTACAGTGCCTTTTCATTAATTTTTGCTTTTGACGTTGCAATAGCCTGACCGATTGCTTCTGAAATGAAATGAAAGTGATTGAATTGTCCGGTTGCTGTTTTTGCAAACTGCTTACTGGAGTGACTCCAGTGGCGTCTGAATTCTCGCCATACTGGATTTGTGACGAAAGAAGTGAACAGGCATGAGCCAAACACACGTTATCATAATGTTCACATCTGTCGCTGATGTTTCGCATGCCATTCAAAGCAACGCGTACCATGGAGCCTTCAAAAAATAATAACACGGTGTGTGTTACTTTTATTTTTGTGTGCTGCAGTTCCAAAAACCAAAAATATTTGCTTATATGCATACCGTATTATCTCTAATAAACCCCCATGGGGGTTTATTTCTTCAGCGACTTCTGGGGGTGGGGGTTTATTTGGGGGGGGGTTATTTGGGGGGGGTTTATTTGGAAACCATTTTTAGGGGTGGGCAAAATGGCAATAATACCTTCCATGGCAGGAAGGAAGTCGCAGAAACTTCTACTCTACATAGAAATTTCCTTTTACAACAGCCTTTTGTAATGAAATTACCATTAACTCATCCATTTGGGGTCTTTGGTAGCACAATTTCATCATTTTCACTGCAACCAGCCACTGAATTCGCTGGGTATGTGTTTCAAACTAGTTTCTAATAATCCCCCATGGGGGATTATTTTTGGGGGAGATTATTTGGAAACTTGTCGAGGGGGTGGGGGTTTATATTGGGGGGGGGGGTAATTTTGAGGGTTTAATAGAGGTAATACGGT
>JASANC010005650.1:0-33240 GCA_030248135.1 Theristus sp. LFF4_11 | reverse complement strand
CTGAGTCAATTGTGGCGCGTCGTAAACAGCGGCAACAGTGAGCAGTGGAAGCTGAGAGAGCATTCCGTGGTGTCCGGGCACGATCGCAACCTCAGTCGTCTCGTTTGTCGCATAGTCGAGTTTCAGCTGCGTAAAGTTGAAGAAACGTGTAATGTGCGTTTTCATTGCATGCGTGAAGGGGAGAACTGAATCCGGTTATAACTGTAACAGTCCCTCCGATTCAAAAATGCTCCCAAAGGCAGTCACCGCATATCCAACGCGAACATCGTTTGTCTGCACCACCAAAATGATATGACGCACACTCTCTGATGTGTTCAGTTGGTTGAGGTCACGGCTTCTGAAAAACACGCAAGCGTTTGATGAAACGTGAGTTTTGCGACTGCCTTCACGCAAAACAATCATAATTATCGATATATTCACTTCACTGCTTGATTCACTTCATTTCAGGTTATTTGCTGAAACCATCGGCAACGAGTTTCACGATTACAGTGGTGCAGCTGTTTGTTACTGCTGCGCATGCATGCGAGCAAACTTCAGTTCCATGGTTCACCGCAGTTCTTTTTTTAAACGTCAAAAAGAACTAAATGTCAACTTTTTCCGCGTCAACTAAAAAACGAAACGCATTAAAAAGAAAAGGCGAAAAAACACAGAGAGCGGTTCAAATGACGGCCAATGCTGCGGTCTGTGCGCGCCACTGCGCTTGAACAAAACCAGCCAGGTCAAACACGAGCTTGTTCACTTCATAATGACCGAGAAACATTCGACTGCAGTCCACGGACGCACAGGCATATGGGATCAACTGCAACACGCTGCCAATGGAATTGGCCAAACTCGGCAATCGGCAACTAGCCAATCAGCAATCAAACGCATCAAGTGAAAAAGAAAACAAAATAAAATCAAAAACGGGTAAAACATGACAGCTGCATGTCATCACATGACGTCCGTCAATCGAATAAACAGGCAAACTGAGATGCTGACTTTCAGCGTGGGCGTGCCCCTGATGGCGTGCTCGCGACACAGCTGCAAGTTCAGACGCACCGCACAGTTGACCACAGCCACACGCACGGCCGTGTCCGTCCAGGGCGCGATGTCGAGCGCGAATCGACGGAACGTTGGTGCATAATTGACACAGTGGCCACACCACTCGCTGTAGAACTGCACCAGCTGCACGAACGGCTGGCTGTAGACGGCAGTGTTGAACGTGCGTGCGTCCAGTTCGCTGATGAATGGCGCGCCATGGTAGAGCGAGCCGGCCTCTGCCGAGCACAACACGGCGCACAGCAACAGAATCATCGCCAAATGCCAAATGAACACGTGGTTCACAAAACCTGCTCAGAACGCTTCGAACCTTCCAGCATTCAGAGGCTGTACGTTCTGTTCACTCTACACAAATTGAGCAGCGTGGCGCAGTTGTTTTCGCACGGAGACATGAATAAAAAATGTATGACTGCGTCACAGCGTATAGCAGAGAGACGCACTCAAACGGCCGAGCCGACTCAGATGGGCGCACAGAAAGAAGCCGTGTGCCGTTTTCACATATAAATTGAATTTGTGTGCCATTGGAAAAAGCCTGATTCAGACCAAGAACTGAGGTTGCAAACGACGATGCACCAGTGTGAATGGTTTGCGCATTTGCGATCTACCATTAATGTGAGACGTGAGATTGTAAATTATTTATAATGTCACAGACGCTCTGCTTTTGCCAGTGAGTATGGCTAAAATACAATGGCTAAAATAATTGAGAATTTTATTGTTTTTCGCAATACATCGCTGCCTGAAAACGCTTAACAGCTTTCAATAGAAGTTTCTCCACAAAAGAAAGCCATTAGCACTTTCTGTTTTGCGATAAAAATTCTCAGCATGGAACAATGCAAGTGAATACGGACAATCCGAGTTGTCTGGCGTCCAATTCATCTGAATCACAAACGAACACAATCAATACTAATAGGTACTTTAAGTACAGGTAATCTCAGCAAAAGTTTCGAAAGCACTAACAACGAATTACACAACGTTTTCATCGCGATTGTCTATTTGTTGAATTGAGCTAAATTTGACCAACAATGACATGGTTACAACGCAGAAAACGGAACTTCGTGATGATATGCCAGAATCATTTGATAAAGAATTACTGTTACAAAACCACACAACAATCATTGGAGTGAAATTTTGGTGGAGGATGTTGAATTCAGATTTCAGATTACGAGAGGCAAAGCACAAAAAAGCCATCAGCTGTCTGTATTGTTCACACTTTCAAAGTTTTGATCAGATTTCAATTCAAGATTAAAGCCTGATGGTCAAAATCAGTATCTTCCAAGTCCCATTGTTCAATAAAAAAACCCGACACAGCAAACAACGTGCTGAAAAAAGCGATGTTTAGATAAATCTGCACAAGAGATTGATAACGCGACGCGGATCAAAGTCAGAAATGCCACAAAGTGATCTGACGCACGTATCAGTTGTCTCTCACAGAACAAATCATGCGAAACTGTCTGCGAGTATAATTATTTTTCAACGGAAAACTTGAAAGGGCACATTTACGATTCACGCACAACGGACATCGAAAATGATTAGTCTGTCATTTTGTGTACAACTGAATAAATGTTTTTGTTTTGCGGCATAATTGCGCGAACACATTGTACAAAACGAAATAACAAGACCGAAAACGGCTAATCAAAAGTTCTGACCATTTAACGTCACTCATGTTCAATTGCTGTGTGCTTTCGTTCATGCCAACACCACATTCTGATTGATGCAGTAAAAACATCATAAAATTTCCAGCTTTTATGTAAAATCAATAAAGATCTGGTGTAAAGAATTGTGTACAGTAAAGAAAACCGCATAAAGACAGCTAAAGGGTAACAAAAAACGATTAAAAACAGGGCCACCCGATGTAAATATTCAACGTAAAAAAGAGCAGTAAAGAAATATGAAAACAAATCTCAAGCAAAAAAATCAGCTACAGAAGCAATAAAATTCTGCATGGCAGAGAGAAATAACAAACAAGAGAATCATTGAGCAGAGAATGACAGTCAGCCTGCATAGTTGTTCTCAGACCAATCACACAACCGCTGAACAGGGCGTCGGGTGTGCGCCTGTCCCCACCCAAAAATGGCTCCTACTTTCAGATACTTTTTTCACACGTTTGTAGTTTTGTAGAAAAGTTTCGTGGACAGCTATTTGCCACTTAATCAATCAACTCCCCGGACTGGAACAACTATTTCAACCAGCATCGTGAACCACTAACCAATATATAAACACAAAACAATGAGAAAGTTTCCGCCACCCGTCCCCCGAAATATTGTCAGCACATTGAATTGACTGATACAAGGTATTTTTTCATTACAAAACTAACCGTCCATTGTATCACGTAGGCACACACACAGCGGTGACAAGACAAAGACACATCAAACCAAAGAACGCACATGGTCACACCACAGGCAGGCTGTCAGAAAACAATGAAAAAGCTCTGACGAGTTTCGTTGGTGGTGCTGACGGCCACCAACAGTGAGCAGTTCTCAACGGCGACCTCGTTTGAACATTCGCAGACTCTTTTGCATCATGGGCGCTTTCGCGGGCCGTTTGCGCGACGCCACTGCGGATCGCTGCAATTTGCGTTCATGAAATTGTGTGCCTAGCGACGCACCGCTGAAAGTGCACTCATGAAAACCAACTAGTTCGTTTGGCCGTTTAACACTAGCAGCCGCAACGACGCATAGGTTGCGATCACCTTTGTTGGCACACAAAACTACAATCACAAACCCCAAAACACTGTAGCTGCGTATCACGTTAACATTGTATTGTAACATCACATTGTAATCAATTCCGTGCGTGAACCGTGAAAGCGAGTTCGACACAAATAATGCTTGGAAACAATAATGTGAAGTGTTGATGCAACACGCAACACAACAACAGTTGCTATGGACATAGTGACGCTGGGCTGGACGGAATGGTCGGATTGGTAATCGGTCGATTTGGAACAGAAAGTGATGCCACTCCTAAGACACAGACCGTTTGGCTTTGGCACCAACAATGCTAGCACTGTGACCTTCTTCATGCATTCATGAAAACATTCACCAAGCGCGTACAATGCGATCTCTGCTGCCAATTAATGAGTGCACTTAAAAATGCGCCGCTGACTCGCGCGTCATGCAACCCAGCCCAGCCCCAGCCGACCTCATCCTGCATGATCGTGAGCGCATTGTTGCTTGCGATCAGCGACGCACGCACTGCCTGTGGTTTGTCTGTTTTGCGTTCACTGTCGCTCATGTCTGCCATGCTTCGTCTCGCGGCAGACAACGTTTGCACGTCCATTGACCGCTCACAGCGTTGGCCGGTGCCATATTTTTGCTGAAACGAACGCAGTTTTGGCCACTTGTCTGGGAACTTCGAATTGAATACAGTACTATTGGCCTTGAAAACTGCATTGAAGGCAGTCAAATACTTCTCCTTGACAATCAGACGGATCAGAGCCGCCCGCAGTAAGAACGGTCGAGGATACCGAAACACAGGAGACACCGAGAGGACATAGACAGACACCGTACCGCACGGTCGTGCTGTTGAGCCTGGCGTACCTGTCTGCGACGTATATTCCTCGGGGCCTTTGCCTCCGTGAGCATCACAGCAGTGCGTTCAGCAGCGACGGCTTTGTGCGAGTGTGGCTTTGCGATTGTTTCAGTGAGCGAGCGCAGTTTCTGCTGACGTTTCATCAGCTGCACCTGGTAGAAGTCACGCCAGCACGTCCGCTCGTCCGAGTCACTGTTTGTGTCGGTGTTGTGCGCGTCCATTGCTGCTTTGAACTCACGTTCACAGTGGGCACGCCACAGCGAGTTGGTGTCCTCGATTAGGTACTGCGAAAATGAGACACATCGTACCAACGACTATGTTGTTTTGCATAAGTCCCATAAGTGCACTTCTGCCTGTGTTAGTGTGTGACCGGGCCACATCACCGTGTTCACAGAGTGCAGTGCACCACACAAACGCACCGGGTTGCGTTCTTCAATGTAGAACAACTGCGCTGGCGTGGCACGCTCCAGTGCTGGCCGAAGGATCTCGAACGGCACATCGCCGGTGTCTTCGATCTCTGCACAATAAACACCATCGAAACAAACATCATTTTCACATCACAATCACGCGAGACGATGTCAAGTTGCTACGAGACAAGGTTTCCTCGCCCACAAGATCAGACCAGAACTGGAAAAGTAACACGAGACGATACGTAAAGTGTGCTACCCTACAGTGCACCTCGGAAATGCCCATGAATATAGAGCACTTTGCGCAGTGGCGGCAACAATCAACAAAAAACCAATGAGCAACGTAAAAACCGGCGACGCTGACCATCGACATTGGCACAGATGACGCTCATGCAGAGCGTGAACAACGTTGGCACCTCCTTGTAGACGGGCGCACGACGACGCCCCGCGAAGACAGCGGTCTGCGTGCGTTTCGGCTTGAACAGAATCGCATCCAGCGCAGCGCCTGTGACGCTCGACGACGACGAACCGACGGGGCTGCGGCTGCCGGGGCTGCTGCCTGGAAAGCCGGCGCTTGCATCGTGATCGTTGAGTTCAGTTCAGAATCGACTGATGATGCTCGCACAACACAGACGAGCGAACGCCAACTCTAACACTACACGCGAAACTTTGGTGCACAGGTTTTTCGTGCGTCTAACCAATTGAGTATGAAACGCTGATTCGCTGCAGTGAATCGAGCTTTTTGTTGTGCTTGTGCAGTCATTCTGTGAGACTGACTCAAAAACAGTGAATTAGCGTCTGCCAGCCAGCTGCCCAGAATGTTGTTGGAACAAGCAATCAGCTGCGCAGCAAACACAAGCACGACTATACCCGTGATGCGATGTATGCCAATCCCAAAACAAGCTCACTTGGCAGCACAGCGGTTGTGGCAAGCAGCAGTCGTTTGTTGCTGCTGATCGACTGATTGTTGTTCGCATTGTGGTGCATGCGTTGCTCAACGACAGCATCAGCAGCACGCAGTTTGCGCCAATCCAGTGTTGTCTTCTTGTCCGGCAACGGAATGTCAGGCAAGGAACTGCGGATCACCACTGGCTGCTGCTCCATTTCACCATGCCGCTCATCCGATCGTTCTCTTTCGTTGTGCTCTCTTGTCTTTGCACCACGGTCACACTCGACCGCAGGCCTTTTGTGTGTCTTCTTCATTTTCACTGCCGTGCCAGCGTTCAACGCTTGTTCGAACGAGCGATCCTCGTAACAGCCATTTGCGACCGCTTTCCTGTCCCTTTTTGCCTCGTTGCTGATTGCAGTTTGTGCACGAACTGGAGGAGTTTCTTTTTGGTTGGAGGACATCGTGTCGTGTCCAGCGAACGTTCCGTTTTTTCGTTTTACTTTTGCGACCTGCAGATCGCACCGTGTTTGTTGCTGTTCATGTTTGATGTCACTCGCATCGCGTTGCTCGCTGATTTGAGCTCCCTTGTCACCTGCGCAGCTGCTGCTTATCAACAACTGATCCCATTTTCGCATCAGATACCGCGCGAGTTTTCCGTTTCGTTCGTCTGTCGCATATCGCTGCACTGTTCGACGGACGCCGCTTTGCTCGATCAACTTCGCATTCCCGCTGGTGAGCTCATTCAAGCATTTTAGCAGGTGATGGATCTGTGAAGCAGATGAACAATGAAAAAAAATAAAATGAAAAACGAAACTTAAGGCCCGTTTATACCTGACGTATGCAGGCAGACGTACGTCGACGTACGCGGTACGTCAGGTGCAAACGGGTGGTTGTATGCAATAACACGAGACGGCACGCGATCGGCTGTATGAACGGTAGTATGCAATAACACGATACTTAAAGTGACGTGACGTGCCTGCCGTGCCGTGCCAAAAGCGCATTATTATGGCATTCAGGTATTACTCCACTAACAAGTTAAAAATTAAAACCACCGCGACGAACCTTTCAGGTCGTTTTTTGTTTGATCTGTTTTTTGACTTAACAACTTGGAAGATGTTTTTCGTCCATCGATTCTCGTTTGATCGGTACTCGGTGGTGATAATAGTTTTTAAAAAAAAAATAAAATTAAAAAAATGCCGATTTTTTTTTTAAAAATTCGAAAAATTTTCCTCTAATATGCTCTGAAAACCTCAATTTTGGCACAATTTTTCGAAAGTTCAACAAAAATTTTCTTTGATTATGCCTCGTAAAACCTTTAGCAGTCGATTTTGGGCCGTTTTACCGACTGATTTTAGGCTTCGACAACATCTGCGATGAAGTTTTTGAGCGTCCCAAAGCTTAGCCTACCATTTCCGATGCAGATAAGGTGACGATTAGCCTCGCAGAGCGTCCGATTGTGCTCGCTGCACCGTTTGCAAGCGCTACGTTGTCTGGTTGCTGCTTCGTGTCGTGTCGTCGCGACACCATCAGAAGAATTGATCGAATTTCAAGGCGGTATGTTTGTCTTCACTTTAGCATTAGCTTAGCTGGGGACAATTAGTGACGTTTTGGAGGTCAAAACACAAGAAGAGGCATGGTGACGGTTTGGAAAAGGGGTAATTGAGGTCACCAAAACAAAATCTGCAAAGTTCCGCCATACGGGTGTCATTCGGGAGGCGCTTGCATATCATATGTGGTTCTTCGGACTCCCTGATTGATTTAGCACAACTTTGATTTTTGAAATTTTTTCAAAAAAAAATTTTTTTTTAAAACAAAAATGACGATTTTTGTTTTTTTAACAACCCTACTATATCCCCGCGGGGCAGCGAATCCGAAAGCTTTAGTTGAAAACGAGTGTAGTTATTAGAGTAGAGAGCTACACTGGCGGCAGTTTGTCATCCTCCGTGGGGGATCAAACCCGTCACCTTCTGAGTTGAAGGCGAACGTGCTAACCACCGAGCCACGGAGGCGACATTTATTTATTCCAAGCATTGTTCAAGCCAAAAATCAATCGCTAAAACTGTCCAAAATCGACTGCTGACGATTTCATAAGGTAATGTCAAAGAAAATTCTTGTTAAACTTCCGAAAAATTGTGCCAAAAATGAGGTTTTCAGAGCATGTCAAAGTTAAAATTTTTCGAATTGTTTTTAAAAAAGTCGGTATTTTTTTAAATTTTGATTTTTGTTTAAAAACTATTATCACCACCGAGTACCGATCGAAACGAGAATCGATGGACGAAAAACATCTTCACCAAGTTGTTAAGTACAAAAAACAGATCAAACAAGAAAACGACCCTGAAAAGGTTCGTCGCGGTCGTGGTTTTAATTTTTAACTTGGTTAGGTGTGTAGTAATACCTGAATGCCATAATAATGCGCTTTTGGCACGGCACGGCAGGCACGTCACGTCACTTTAAGTATCGTGTTATTGCATACTACCGTTCATACAGCCGATCGCGTGCCGTCTCGTGTTATTGCATACAACCACCCGTTTGCACCTGACGTACCGCGTACGTCGACGTACGTCTGCCTGCATACGTCAGGTATAAACGGGCCTTAAGTTTCGTTTTTCATTTTATTTTTTTTCATTGTTCATCTGCTTCACAGATCCATCACCTGCTAAAATGCTTGAATGAGCTCACCAGCGGGAATGCGAAGTTGATCGAGCAAAGCGGCGTCCGTCGAACAGTGCAGCGATATGCGACAGACGAACGAAACGGAAAACTCGCGCGGTATCTGATGCGAAAATGGGATCAGTTGTTGATAAGCAGCAGCTGCGCAGGTGACAAGGGAGCTCAAATCAGCGAGCAACGCGATGCGAGTGACATCAAACATGAACAGCAACAAACACGGTGCGATCTGCAGGTCGCAAAAGTAAAACGAAAAAACGGAACGTTCGCTGGACACGACACGATGTCCTCCAACCAAAAAGAAACTCCTCCAGTTCGTGCACAAACTGCAATCAGCAACGAGGCAAAAAGGGACAGGAAAGCGGTCGCAAATGGCTGTTACGAGGATCGCTCGTTCGAACAAGCGTTGAACGCTGGCACGGCAGTGAAAATGAAGAAGACACACAAAAGGCCTGCGGTCGAGTGTGACCGTGGTGCAAAGACAAGAGAGCACAACGAAAGAGAACGATCAGATGAGCGGCATGGTGAAATGGAGCAGCAGCCAGTGGTGATCCGCAGTTCCTTGCCTGACATTCCGTTGCCGGACAAGAAGACAACCCTGGATTGGCGCAAACTGCGTGCTGCTGATGCTGTCGTTGAGCAACGCATGCACCACACTGCAAACAACAATCAGTCGATCAGCAGCAACAAACGACTGCTGCTTGCCACAACCGCTGTGCTGCCAAGTGAGCTTGTTTTGGGATTGGCATACATCGCATCACCACGGGTATAGTCGTGCTTGTGTTTGCGGCGCAGCCGATTGCTTGTTCCAACAACATTCTGGGCAGCTGGCTGGCAGACCCTAATTCACTGTTTTTGATTAATAAAGAATGAATTGTTCAAAAGCCAAATTAATTGTGGAAACTTTTATTAATTGTGGAAATTAATTAATTAATTGGATAAAGTCAGTCTCACAGAGTGACTGCACAACAACAAGCTCGTGCTCGATTCACTGCAGCGAATCAGCGTTTCATACTCAATTGGTTAGACGCACGAAAAACCTGTTATGACGAGTGCACCAAAGTTTCGCGTGTAGTGTTAGAGTTGGCGTTCGCTCGTCTGTGTTGTGCGAGCATCATCAGTCGATTCTGAACTGAACACGACGATCACGATGCAAGCGCCGGCTTTCCAGGCAGCAGCGCCGGCAGCCGCAGCCCCGTCGGTTCGTCGTCATCGAGCGTCACAGGCGCTGCGCTGGATGCGATTCTGTTCAAGCAGAAACGCACGCAGACCGCCGTCTTCGCGGGGCGTCGTCGTGCGCCCGTCTACAAGGAGGTGCCAACGCTGTTCACGCTCTGCATGAGCGTCATCTGTGCCAACGTCGATGGTCAGCGTCGCCGGTTTTTACGTTGTTCATTGTTTTTTTGTTGATTGCCGCCGCCACTGCGCAAAGTGCTTTATATTCATGGGCATTTCCGAGGTGCACTGTAGAGTAGCACACTTTACGTATCGTCTCGTGTTACTTTTGCAGTTCTGGTCTGATCTTGTGGGCGAGGAAACCTTGTCTCGTAGCAACTTGACATCGTCTCGTGTGATTGTGATGTGAAATTGATGTTTGTTTCGATGGTGTTTATTGTGCAGAGATCGAAGACACCGGCGATGTGCCGTTCGAGATCCTTCGGCCAGCACTGGAGCGTGCCACGCCAGCGCAGTTGTTCTACATTGAAGAACGCAACCCGGTGCGTTTGTGTGGTGCACTGCACTCTGTGAACACGGTGATGTGGCCCGGTCACACACTAACACAGGCAGAAGTGCACTTATGGGACTTATGCAAAACATCATAGTCGTTGGTACGATGTGTCTCATTTTCGCAGTACCTAATCGAGGACACCAACTCGCTGTGGCGTGCCCACTGTGAACGTGAGTTCAAAGCAGCAATGGACGCGCACAACACCGACACAAACAGTGACTCGGACGAGCGGACGTGCTGGCGTGACTTCTACCAGGTGCAGCTGATGAAACGTCAGCAGAAACTGCGCTCGCTCACTGAAACAATCGCAAAGCCACACTCGCACAAAGCCGTCGCTGCTGAACGCACTGCTGTGATGCTCACGGAGGCAAAGGCCCCGAGGAATATACGTCGCAGACAGGTACGCCAGGCTCAACAGCACGACCGTGCGGTACGGTGTCTGTCTATGTCCTCTCGGTGTCTCCTGTGATTCGGTATCCTCGACCGTTCTTACTGCGGGCGGCTCTGATCCGTCTGATTGTCAAGGAGAAGTATTTGACTGCCTTCAATGCAGTTTTCAAGGCCAATAGTACTGTATTCAATTCGAAGTTCCCAGACAAGTGGCCAAAACTGCGTTCGTTTCAGCAAAAATATGGCACCGGCCAACGCTGTGAGCGGTCAATGGACGTGCAAACGTTGTCTGCCGCGAGACGAAGCATGGCAGACATGAGCGACAGTGAACGCAAAACAGACAAACCACAGGCAGTGCGTGCGTCGCTGATCGCAAGCAACAATGCGCTCACGATCATGCAGGATGAGGTCGGCTGGGGCTGGGCTGGGTTGCATGACGCGCGAGTCAGCGGCGCATTTTTAAGTGCACTCATTAATTGGCAGCAGAGATCGCATTGTACGCGCTTGGTGAATGTTTTCATGAATGCATGAAGAAGGTCACAGTGCTAGCATTGTTGGTGCCAAAGCCAAGCGGTCTGTGTCTTAGGAGTGGCATCACTTTCTGTTCCAAATCGACCGATTACCAATCCGACCATTCCGTCCAGCCCAGCGTCACTATGTCCATAGCAACTGTTGTTGTGTTGCGTGTTGCATCAACACTTCACATTATTGTTTCCAAGCATTATTTGTGTCGAACTCGCTTTCACGGTTCACGCACGGAATTGATTACAATGTGATGTTACAATACAATGTTAACGTGATACGCAGCTACAGTGTTTTGGGGTTTGTGATTGTAGTTTTGTGTGCCAACAAAGGTGATCGCAACCTATGCGTCGTTGCGGCTGCTAGTGTTAAACGGCCAAACGAACTAGTTGGTTTTCATGAGTGCACTTTCAGCGGTGCGTCGCTAGGCACACAATTTCATGAACGCAAATTGCAGCGATCCGCAGTGGCGTCGCGCAAACGGCCCGCGAAAGCGCCCATGATGCAAAAGAGTCTGCGAATGTTCAAACGAGGTCGCCGTTGAGAACTGCTCACTGTTGGTGGCCGTCAGCACCACCAACGAAACTCGTCAGAGCTTTTTCATTGTTTTCTGACAGCCTGCCTGTGGTGTGACCATGTGCGTTCTTTGGTTTGATGTGTCTTTGTCTTGTCACCGCTGTGTGTGTGTGCCTACGTGATACAATGGACGGTTAGTTTTGTAATGAAAAAATACCTTGTATCAGTCAATTCAATGTGCTGACAATATTTCGGGGGACGGGTGGCGGAAACTTTCTCATTGTTTTGTGTTTATATATTGGTTAGTGGTTCACGATACTGGTTGAAATAGTTGTTCCAGTCCGGGGAGTTGATTGATTAAGTGGCAAATAGCTGTCCACGAAACTTTTCTACAAAACTACAAACGTGTGAAAAAAAGTATCTGAAAGTAGGAGCCATTTTTGGGTGGGGACAGGCGCACACCCGACGCCCTGTTCAGCGGTTGTGTGATTGGTCTGAGAACAACTATGCAGGCTGACTGTCATTCTCTGCTCAATGATTCTCTTGTTTGTTATTTCTCTCTGCCATGCAGAATTTTATTGCTTCTGTAGCTGATTTTTTTGCTTGAGATTTGTTTTCATATTTCTTTACTGCTCTTTTTTACGTTGAATATTTACATCGGGTGGCCCTGTTTTTAATCGTTTTTTGTTACCCTTTAGCTGTCTTTATGCGGTTTTCTTTACTGTACACAATTCTTTACACCAGATCTTTATTGATTTTACATAAAAGCTGGAAATTTTATGATGTTTTTACTGCATCAATCAGAATGTGGTGTTGGCATGAACGAAAGCACACAGCAATTGAACATGAGTGACGTTAAATGGTCAGAACTTTTGATTAGCCGTTTTCGGTCTTGTTATTTCGTTTTGTACAATGTGTTCGCGCAATTATGCCGCAAAACAAAAACATTTATTCAGTTGTACACAAAATGACAGACTAATCATTTTCGATGTCCGTTGTGCGTGAATCGTAAATGTGCCCTTTCAAGTTTTCCGTTGAAAAATAATTATACTCGCAGACAGTTTCGCATGATTTGTTCTGTGAGAGACAACTGATACGTGCGTCAGATCACTTTGTGGCATTTCTGACTTTGATCCGCGTCGCGTTATCAATCTCTTGTGCAGATTTATCTAAACATCGCTTTTTTCAGCACGTTGTTTGCTGTGTCGGGTTTTTTTATTGAACAATGGGACTTGGAAGATACTGATTTTGACCATCAGGCTTTAATCTTGAATTGAAATCTGATCAAAACTTTGAAAGTGTGAACAATACAGACAGCTGATGGCTTTTTTGTGCTTTGCCTCTCGTAATCTGAAATCTGAATTCAACATCCTCCACCAAAATTTCACTCCAATGATTGTTGTGTGGTTTTGTAACAGTAATTCTTTATCAAATGATTCTGGCATATCATCACGAAGTTCCGTTTTCTGCGTTGTAACCATGTCATTGTTGGTCAAATTTAGCTCAATTCAACAAATAGACAATCGCGATGAAAACGTTGTGTAATTCGTTGTTAGTGCTTTCGAAACTTTTGCTGAGATTACCTGTACTTAAAGTACCTATTAGTATTGATTGTGTTCGTTTGTGATTCAGATGAATTGGACGCCAGACAACTCGGATTGTCCGTATTCACTTGCATTGTTCCATGCTGAGAATTTTTATCGCAAAACAGAAAGTGCTAATGGCTTTCTTTTGTGGAGAAACTTCTATTGAAAGCTGTTAAGCGTTTTCAGGCAGCGATGTATTGCGAAAAACAATAAAATTCTCAATTATTTTAGCCATTGTATTTTAGCCATACTCACTGGCAAAAGCAGAGCGTCTGTGACATTATAAATAATTTACAATCTCACGTCTCACATTAATGGTAGATCGCAAATGCGCAAACCATTCACACTGGTGCATCGTCGTTTGCAACCTCAGTTCTTGGTCTGAATCAGGCTTTTTCCAATGGCACACAAATTCAATTTATATGTGAAAACGGCACACGGCTTCTTTCTGTGCGCCCATCTGAGTCGGCTCGGCCGTTTGAGTGCGTCTCTCTGCTATACGCTGTGACGCAGTCATACATTTTTTATTCATGTCTCCGTGCGAAAACAACTGCGCCACGCTGCTCAATTTGTGTAGAGTGAACAGAACGTACAGCCTCTGAATGCTGGAAGGTTCGAAGCGTTCTGAGCAGGTTTTGTGAACCACGTGTTCATTTGGCACTTGGCGATGATTCTGTTGCTGTGCGCCGTGTTGTGCTCGGCAGAGGCCGGCTCGCTCTACCATGGCGCGCCATTCATCAGCGAACTGGACGCACGCACGTTCAACACTGCCGTCTACAGCCAGCCGTTCGTGCAGCTGGTGCAGTTCTACAGCGAGTGGTGTGGCCACTGTGTCAATTATGCACCAACGTTCCGTCGATTCGCGCTCGACATCGCGCCCTGGACGGACACGGCCGTGCGTGTGGCTGTGGTCAACTGTGCGGTGCGTCTGAACTTGCAGCTGTGTCGCGAGCACGCCATCAGGGGCACGCCCACGCTGAAAGTCAGCATCTCAGTTTGCCTGTTTATTCGATTGACGGACGTCATGTGATGACATGCAGCTGTCATGTTTTACCCGTTTTTGATTTTATTTTGTTTTCTTTTTCACTTGATGCGTTTGATTGCTGATTGGCTAGTTGCCGATTGCCGAGTTTGGCCAATTCCATTGGCAGCGTGTTGCAGTTGATCCCATATGCCTGTGCGTCCGTGGACTGCAGTCGAATGTTTCTCGGTCATTATGAAGTGAACAAGCTCGTGTTTGACCTGGCTGGTTTTGTTCAAGCGCAGTGGCGCGCGCACAGACCGCAGAATTGGCCGTCATTTGAACCGATCTCTGTGTTTGTTCGCCTTTTCTTTTTAATGCGTTTCGGTTTTTAGTTGACGCGGAAAAAGTTGACATTTAGTTCTTTTTGACGTTTTAAAAAAAGAACTGCGGTGAACCATGGAACTGAAGTTTGCTCGCATGCATGCGCAGCAGTAACAAACAGCTGCACCACTGTAATCGTGAAACTCGTTGCCGATGGTTTCAGCAAATAACCTGAAATGAAGTGAATCAAGCAGTGAAGTGAATATATCGATAATTATGATTGTTTTGCGTGAAGGCAGTCGCAAAACTCACGTTTCATCAAACGCTTGCGTGTTTTTCAGAAGCCGTGACCTCAACCAACTGAACACATCAGAGAGTGTGCGTCATATCATTTTGGTGGTGCAGACAAACGATGTTCGCGTTGGATATGCGGTGACTGCCTTTGGGAGCATTTTTGAATCGGAGGGACTGTTACAGTTATAACCGGATTCAGTTCTCCCCTTCACGCATGCAATGAAAACGCACATTACACGTTTCTTCAACTTTACGCAGCTGAAACTCGACTATGCGACAAACGAGACGACTGAGGTTGCGATCGTGCCCGGACACCACGGAATGCTCTCTCAGCTTCCACTGCTCACTGTTGCCGCTGTTTACGACGCGCCACAATTGACTCAGCCCGTTCAAACGTATCGATGGAGGTACATCAACGAAACGTTGTGCTCTTGGTCTTACTGCTGCAGATTTACCCGGTTTGCTTGGTGCTTGGCCCCGTGATCACCCTTGTTGGTGTTTTGTTCTGGCTCTATTACGCCAATGTAGCATGTCACCATTCCATTTCCTATTTGGTTCGGAATAAAAAGCCAAAACCTCACCAATAACCCTCGACTCGACATTGACGAGGGAAAAATCTTCTTGAAACAAGATCAATAAAGGAGCAATTTCAACTGTTGCAAGTTTTCAGTTCTGCAGCTGAGCTGAGAAACAACATTCGTCAGCTGTTGTCAGAATCCATTGTCGTGTCGAACGAAAGCGAAAGCAAAACAGCACAGAAGCCACCAGCAGCAATCTCACAAGGGTGGTCACAGCAATTGGTCGTTACGCCGAAGCCACTGTTGTTAGTGCTTTTCTTATTTCATAGCTTCTTGCTTTCAAAGTTTCAAAATATAAACATCGTTTAAACCATCTAATAATTGCCTTTTATTTGCGAAATCCAGAGCGAATCCACACCACGTGCATCTGATTGATTTGATGTCTGGTATCAGTTATGTTCTACGACAGGAAATACCAATGAAGCCAATGTTTGACGGTGACCAGATGCAAGCGCTGACAAACTTCATAGAACTTATGGCAAATGTACGCGGAACGCATTTTTGAATGCTAAATCTAGACGCTGATTGGTTGTTGATGCATGTACCTTGCGTCCCAATACAAACAATCAGTTTTATTATTGCTGCATATTTTAGTTCTTCCCTGGGCCACCAAAAGTGCGCTCATTGCTAGCGGAATTAGACGCGTGGCTAGCGGATAATGCGAATGAAACGTTGACAGGAGACCAATGGGCAAAACGGGTTCGCCAGTTACAGGTTTGTTTTCTGAAATGGCTATTGCAAGCTTTTCTTTACCGTTTAACATCCATTTCAGCGTGTTTGATTTAAATGCAGCACCAAACTTTATTACTGTTTTCTCATGGCCTTTTCATACATTTCTATGAGTCATATTTGTTTCAATGTCAGACCTTGCATGATTTTGCCCTGCCACTGGAGACGTCGTGGTATTCATGCAAGGGATCTGAGGCGCGCTACCGCGGCTACACATGCAGCCTGTGGACGTTATTTCATGTGCTAACAGTGCAAGCATACAAACACAATGCGCTCACGGCAGACAATAGCAATGGTTGGTTGTCAGATCTCAGGCGTTATTTGATTGTTTTTGCCCAGCTCGGGAGCTTTGTGAACGTATTACTTTTGATTGGTTGCTTGAACTGCGTTGGGCTTGGGCTGGTCCACTGAAAAATAGGGCCACTAAAACGCGTTTAACGTGTTCATACAAATGGTTTTCGTAGTCTTTTGTTTTTTTCAGTGTCGGTTGTGCAGCAACATCCTTTAGCCAGTAGTCAGTCAATTTTGTCATTCAGAATTTTTCATTTTTCCATTTCAACTTTCAGCTTTAAATTCAAGCCAAGGCCGCGACGCCCTTAATGTTCTGCTGCCAATCACCGGTTACATTGAGCACATCTTTGGTTGTGTCGGTTGCAGTCGCAATTTTACTCGGCGCGCTGCAAACATTCGAAGTAAGTTTTTGGCACTGTATGATTTGGATGCGGCAATAATACAAGTCAAACACAGCAATGTGCTGAGCAACCAAAGGCTCAGTTGAATTTTCGTTCTGGATTTGCCCAAAATTGCATTTGCTCGACTTGAGTCTAGTTTCAACAATTGATAATGTTCATAAACAGTAAGATTGTTTTCTCGCAAACACCACAGAGGAAGTAACTCGCGACGTGGACAGCGTGCTGTGGCTGTGGCGCAAGCACAACGAAGTCAACCACAAGCTGCGCACGCACGGCCGCAGCGGCAGCAACGTCGACCCGGCCTACCCGAAGATTCAGTTTCCACCACGCTGGCTGTGTCGTCACTGTCGAATGGACGCACAACTGAATTCGACCATTGAAAACAAAACCGCCGACGAAAATGATCCGTCTCAAATTCAGTGGAACGAAACGGCTGTTCTGGAGTTTTTGCTTCAGTTTTATTCGTCCGACCGAATCGAGCGCAGTGGCACGGAGCAAATGTACGGCCAACGCAGTGGAGAGACGGACGACGATGACGATGGCCAGTTCTACGTCACTTACTACGACAGCGATTATGAGCACAGTTTCGGCAGCGCACGCAGCTTCCGTCCACAGATCAACAGTGAAGCAACGAACTGCTGCAGAGGCGTGCTCTGCCACTTTGCGTTGTTCATCCATGTGACATTACTCTGTTCAGTGTACGTTTCTTGTTACCCATATCACGAGTAGTTGCGGCATTTGTTCTTCGTTTGCAACAACAAAAAACGGGTGCTTGTTTCTTCTTTCAATCTTCCAAGCTCATAACGCAAAATGATGAAAAAAGAAAAACGTATCACAGCTTTTTATCGAAAAGTTTTGTGTATCCAGTTATAAGGAGAATTACTGGTTCGGAAAAAAGCATGTAAAAAAGAGCAGATTACCCAAAAATGCGTGCAACTGACAGCAAGTGTCATCATTGTTGAGTGGTTGCATTGTGCACGCCCGGAAAGTTGTGATGCAGCGCCGAGTGCGGCCGAAGTGCGTAGAACTGAAAGCAGCTCCGGTGTATGAACGACCACTCCTGACAGCCGATTCCGCACAGCAAGTTCGGCTCGTGCGCGAACATCTCGAAACCGGCGAGCTCAATGGCGCGCAGCAGATTGATCAGCACACCGGTCGAGTTGGTGTGCGTTTCCAGCATGATCTGACAGACGCTCAGTTGACGCGCGTTCACGGCGGCCAACAGACTCGGCATCATGTGCACCTCGGCGCCCTCGATGTCGATCTTGAGGAACTCAATGCGAGCGTGGCCGTGCTGCCGTGCGAAACTGTTCACCGAGATTTCGTTCGTCGCTGACTCCTGACCGCTCGGCACGATCTTCATCGCGTAAAAGTGAGCGCTGCAAATGTTCAACGCGTCAACTCGCCATTCAGAACGTCTACTCACGAAATTTCGTGAGCTGTGTGTTTTTCTAGCGTCTTTTTGTGGCAGCTCACAAAAATTCCGCGGCGCGCTTAACGTGTGGGACGCTAATTTTTGTGAAATTCTTGAGCTACGTTAGTATCATCAGTATTATAACTTTTCAACGTTTTAGCGTTTTTTACACTATTCACACAATAGTGCTCACGAACTTGGTGAGATTCGCGAACTGATGTGCATAGCTCGGTGCTGGGTCGAACGAGTACACGTGACAGAGTGGCACGTTCTTGAGCAGCTGTCTCTCCCAGCTGATGTCGCCGCCAACACCGAGTGAGTACGCGACACAGCGGACGCGCAGCGCACGCGCACGCCACGGCGCACACATCCACTTGCCGCCGTCGACGACGCTGCCGATGCGCACCGACCACGGACAGACGACGGTCGGCAGCAGCTTGATCACGGCCACCACCGGTCGCTCGTGCGCGTGCACCAGTCGCTCACGGCGCTGCTCGTCGTAGATCGCTTTCTTGGAATTTCTAAAGATTAGTGCCGCGCCACTACTGTGATGTCCGCTGTAGCGACAATCATCTCAGTCAGTCAGTTTTATTCTGCAGTGCGCGGCGTAATACGAGAGAAGTGTAAGACACCATGAGTAGACAAGCCAAAAATCACCTGCGCAAACATCAGATTTGTACACAGTATCTTTGTTCAAACTGTCACTTTCTTCGCAGAATGCGGAATTACGGGATCGGAGTTGCAAAGAAACATTTTTTTTGATCAAAGCTGAAACTTTCCTTTCATGTTTTCTTGCAACTCCGATCCCGTTCCTTTCGCATCCTGCGGAAAAAACGCCAGGTTTCAACAAACATGCTTTACCTGAATGTCAAAGTCCGAGCCTGCTTCTGGTGTCGTTTGCGTCTGCGTTGTGAGTGCTGCGAGTGCGTGCCGAACGCTGACCAACGGCTGCTTCACAGTGCTCTTGAGGTCAACTTGTGCGACTGTGTAGATGGCGGCGACAAACAAAACAACGCAAACAAACAACGCCACATCACGAGTGTTCATCCGTGGGAAGGAACCCTGCACAAGTGAATCTTAGACCGAACAGCAGCAGTTTGTTGGCAAATTCGTCATTGAAAATGCTTGGCGGTGCTTCGATCTTGAACGGTTTTTGAACAATGATATCACAACATGTTGGTCGCAAAGCTGCCGTGGTTACTGGACAAACAACTGCTCAGTCGTTACGATACTACGCTGTTTGGCTTTTATTGCCCTTCGTTATGAATTGCTTTGTTTTCGGACTAAAGATTGAAAAATCGTAAAGTTTACTCACCTTATTTTTTAATGACAAAATCAGTACATATTTTTTGAAGTGGACTTTATGTTGTGTTAGACGCTACGTGGTCGGCGAAAGCATACCAAGTTTATTCACTGAATTCATCCCAACAAACCCAACTGAAAAAAACCATATGTCACCATTATCTACGAACATAAGATAAAAACATTAAGCATCCCAGGTAACTTTTCTCACGCAACTATCGCGCCCACACAAGCTCCTCCCCCCGGCATACACACATTTCATTTACTTCCTTTGAATATCGCATGCTAAAATAAAATTCACTAAAAAGAGAGGTATAGTTTGTTTAAGGTTATGTCTGTCTTGGCTGAGAATATTTTAACGGTTGTGTTCCCATGACTCACATGAACGATAACCAACAAGCAGCAGCTAAAACCAAAACTCAGTTTTTTTTCCAAATTAAAAAAACGAAACTGATGTGGATTTTCACTTTTAATTTTGAGCAGTATAGTATGAGAACGTACACAAAATGAATGGCCCTACACATAATAAATCAGAGGTTGCTTGCAATGAGTCGTTGTATTAGGTTCCTAATCCTAAGCCAAGCCTTTTTGACAAGGTGAAATTGATCATTTTCACCTTGTCAAAAAGGCTTGGTTTAGGAGGAACCTACAACGACTCATTGCAAGCAACATTTTCACCTAATCAAAAAGGCTTGGCTTAGGATTTGGTTTAGGATTAGGAACCTGCAACGACTCATTTCAAGCAACCTCAGAACAAAAATCACTTTTAAGAGTGCATACAAATCGTTGGGCCATTTATTTTGTCTTGGGCCACGCATTAGTAAAGAGCGCCAAAGAAAATAATACTTTTTTATTAAAAGCATCACCAGCACCGCAAAATAGATAAACACAAACCAGCCTGTAGCTTTTGTCGGCGGTCAGTCAAACATTTTGTGAAAGGCGTCGCAACAGATGGTTTGCACCGTTACTGTTCCCATGTGTGTGCGTCCAATTGCGCGGTGTGTCTGCTGTGTGGGTTTTTTTTCCCCGGTGGTGTGGTTTTGGGTCCCCTGGGCCAAACATGGGTCCACCCTTATTTTTTCATTAGGGGTCTCAGCTAACATTTGAATCTACAGTATTTTTTTAATTACCGTTGCGTTAGCCGTCTTTGTCAACTACAAACAATGTAAGTATTTATGTGCCTTTTCAATGAATTGGGGTGCGGGCGTCCAAGCGTCAGCACTGTAGCTGTACGGGCATGGTGTATGTGTAACTCGTCAACAGTTTATCTGTAACGTTCAGACGCTATTCACTTCGGATTTCCATTCCATTGTGATGTTGTTCAGACAAAAAACTGCTAAAAACAATGTTTCCTTCCACAATGTTAGAAGTGGTTCGTGGCTTGCCGGGGTTGTCACTATGTGCTGATGTTTGAAATTTCAAAACCAATCATCCATGTTCACCAAAACCATCGAAAGTACATACAGAGCATTTGACATCGGATTTCGCGCACCGATTGGCAAAATAATGCAGTCACAGTGTTGCCTTCAGCTCAGTGCGTTTGTGTTAGTGGCTAGTTACCCATGTTTGGCGTATTGAGGTGTTGCAAAAGTAAAACAAAACGATTTCGGTATTCATCATGAAGACAAGAAACCCCTCAAAAGGGATTGTCTGTCAATTTGTTCAATTTGCGAATTTTATCATGTTATATCACATACGTGATGGCAACACAAGTAGTTTTACTCACACAATATTTATCATTGCACGTTTTGAGTAAATTTTGCGCCCAACTTACTTAATAGTTAACACATACTGTACATCCGCACGTCCTATCAAACATCCTGTCGAAGTCGAAGTCGAAAATCGCAGAAGATTATAGCAATTTCGCAAGCGACTTTGCGACAACAAAAAACTATGTAGTGTTCGCTCACGTTTTGGATATGAGATAAACTTGGATATTGACAAACTTTGCATGAGCAAAATTGAACAGCAGGGCAACAAAAATAACACAGTGCACACCACATTTCCTTCAAATGCACTGCAACCGCATCATTTTGTACAAATCTTTATCAGTCCATGTTTTGTTCTGTCGTTGACAGAATTTCACGAATTATGCGACGTTTAGATTTTTACCGCATCGATGAGACCCATTTCAACAGGCACATGATGAACACATTTACACAAGTTTTGTTTCGTTGGTTGCACATCTGAATTCGGATATTGATTAGTAAAAACTATCTTCAAAAATCGGAAAACAAAAATAATAATATTCCTTGAACCGTTGGAAGTGAGACACGAGACGCGTTATCAAATGCGGCTCTTCACAACTCGCAAATTGCGTGACGCACCTCTGGCGATCAATCGGAAACTGACACGAATCATGTCGACATTTGTTGAGCTGGCAGTAACGAAGCTGGACGGAATTGACGGTGAACGTGCTCGGCAACACATAAAGGTATGATACGGAATGACCGAGTAAACATGGCAGCTTTTTTCAGGGTGCAAGGAGCGCGCGAAATTTGAATGAAAGAAAATAGACGTTCAGAA
This sequence comes from Theristus sp. LFF4_11, assembly GCA_030248135.1. Classification (NCBI taxonomy): domain Eukaryota; kingdom Metazoa; phylum Nematoda; class Chromadorea; order Monhysterida; family Xyalidae; genus Theristus; species Theristus sp. LFF4_11. The sequence continues at coordinate 11,151 of JASANC010005650.1, read as the reverse complement.
ACCAACATGTGTGCCAAATTTGACGTGTTTTTTCAGACTAATGGATTCTTCGTGCTATTATGTTCATTCTTGCTCCCTTGAACACATTGATTAGGAGTTATGTTGGCATTTTTGAAAAAGACAACTCCTAGTCTGCGACTGATCCCGCCTTGACGGGCTGCCTTTTTTATTCGGCCATACTGTACACAAATTGCTGAAAATGCATAAAAGTGCATTTTCTGCAAACGAGCTTTCCGGAAAACCATAAACAATTCTTTTGAAACGACTACTCTTTTTAGTGTCGTCAAGCGGTTGGCTGCAGAGGCCTCCTATGTTTTTGTTCAAATGACTGCTGTTTGTCTGCCTTTTCAACTGAAAAAACTATCAGACTGAATCGACGGAAAGTGACCCAAACAACAAGTGCTCAATTGGCTGTCAGTCGCAAGTTCGATTCGCTTTCACGGTCGTCGGTGGCAAACTGCACTTTTTGCGCTTCCTTCGACCATTCGCCTTGGTGTTGGTTGGCGTCTGCTTTCCAAGTTCAATATTGGCGCTTGGTACTTTTAACGTTTTTGCACTTTACTAAATGGCAACATCTTTTTTCATTTGGTTTAAATTTGGGCGCTCTGAACGGCCGTGTCAGCTGTCACAAAAAAAACGCAGATTACATCGGCTGCCACGATGCAAGCGAGATCCAGTGGATCATCTCAAAAGAACATGGTCGTAATCAACAAAGTCATTTCGAGAATGTGATCCATTGGAAACCACCATACACAACGCTGTGGCTGCAGTTCAGCTGTGTGGTCATGGCCTGCTACTACGTCGCTGGCATTGTGCACTGGCTCACGTTTGTGTTCCAGGTTTGCCGTATTCTGTTTTGTACGAGTCACAGCGAGCGGTTTGAAGCAGCACCGAAAATGAGGGGGTGGCGTGGGGGTGTACGACCCTCTAGCACGAAGTTGCGCCTCGTGGAGGGGGGTTTCCGTGACACCCACCCCCAGCAGTCGGCACCCCTGCCAAAAAGTGCCCATAATCACGAACGTTTGTTCAAACACCACAAAAATGTCTTCAGAAATCATGACTTTTCGCTTGCGCTGTGCATCCAAGGTGATTTAGTGTGCTGATGTGTGTCGTTGCAGCGTGCGCCACCGAGCACAGCGTTGTGCGCCGACAATGCCCACGAGCAGGAGCAGCTCACAAGCAGCCGGCTGCTGGTGCCGCACGTGTCCGTGGCAGTGCCGTTGGCGGTGTTCGTGTGCGTGGCCGTGTTGCTGGGCGGCGTGCTCGTCGCCACCGATTACCGCATCGTGCTGCTGTGCATACAGCGCTACGTGCTGCTGGTGATCGCCGTGCGATTCTTCAACGGCTGTCCGTTGTGGCCGACGGTCGTGCTGCTCGCTGTGGTCGCACTCACGAACGCCACGCACAGACTGCGGCATGCGGTGTACCGCTGGAGGACGCGCGCGGCCAAGAGGCACGCTTGACACGCACACACAGCGCACGTGCGACATCGCTGCTCGCATCAAACGTGGACGAGACAAACATAAAGCAACTGTTGTTTTGTTGATACGCCCATTTTGTTGGTGAGTGCAACACTTATTTATGGATTGGTGACAGTGGAATTACTTGTTGAAAACATGCTCTCATCGTTGGGCCCACCACAACAAAACCAACCAACACACTGTTCTCACTCATCACGTTAAGAATAGTTCCTTGGTACAAAGCAGCACAAACTGAATAGAAGTGCGGTCATTGCGTACAAAGGGATCAGCGTCAGCACGCACCAAAGGGACCGTCAACTTTCCCATTTTTTGCTGAACGTAACAAAAAACGAAACTAAGCGTCAGACATGCACGGGAGCCTGGTATGTCTGTTCTGAGGCCGATCCAGGAACAGGCATGACGGTCGGTCGGAACAGGCATCATCTACCAGGCTACCCCAAATTTGGAGCGGTCAGTCGAACAAATCATGTTTTTGATTAACCAAATTTCAAAACTAAAAAAACAGCAAGTTGCAAAAAAATTTCAAACCATTTTCAAACAAAACTATTCTCAAATGTGATGCAACAACAACATAGTCTTCTTGTATTCTTATTCTAAATGTGCTTATCTCTTTTTATTTTGCTTGTCTTGTTCCTCCATCTCCTCCTCTGCCTGTTTCTTTTTTCTTCTTATTTGTCCCTCTACTCTCTTCCTCTCCTTTGACCCCTTCTCCTATTTTTGTTCCCGGGAGCGGCCCCCAACCGGCCATCCCCATCTGGCGTGCCTGCAGTTACGGACACACCGGTTGCGATGCACCAGCAGCGTCCAAACGAGCCTTCGAGACGCCGGAAGCTAGCGAGCATCTGCAGAGTCGCAGCGACTGTCATCGTTGTCGTCGCGCTTGTACCGGCCGGCAGCGAAGAGGAAGGCGGTTTTGCAGCGGAAGACAAGCAGAACGGAACATCCGCAAGCTCGACAGACCGTCAAACGATGGTTGCACGCCGCAAATGTGCAAGCGTTGCAACACAAGGGTTGCTGTTCGCTTGCGGTCTCTGGTCCTCTTGGGCTTTCAGTGCGACGTGTCTACCTGCATTGCAAAAACAGCGCACAGGAAATGCGGAATTGGAATCACACAAAAAAGTTGAAAACACAAAAAGGCGCTGCGTGCTTTTGAATTCGTCCATGGCAGTGAATTCCATGCTTGTTCTCTGAAATTCTGGTTTAATTTGTTCATCGAAATTGTGTTGTAACAACGTGCACGTTCTGAAACTGAAACAATTCATTGTTTACAACGGGCGCCGCGAGTGGTTGATTCTCTTGTTTGCCGAATCGTGTGTACCACGTTTTGAATTACCGCGTCATGCTGCATGAAACTGCTTACCGATTATCTATGCGCGCATTGGTGCTCAGAAAGCATGACTGAAAAAACAGGCTGAGATACAGAGCTGCGAGTCAGAAATGAACACAACAATTTACAATAACATAGGAAGACTTCATCACAGCACTGTGCACAATAAAAATTTCACAAAACACACTTTCCCCGCCCAAAGATTTCAACAAACAGAAAGACAAGCTCAATGGAAGAAAAAGAAGCTGAAAAACAGCGAAGTTGGAAACACAGTTAGAAACGAGCGCGTCGAAACCAAAGTGATGCTGCACACAATATGATTCTCAGTGATTCTCCAATGAAATCTGCCACTTCACTTTAATGAACCCGATGAAAAAACCATGAAAAAAAACAAGAGGAAATAAATCAGTGCCCTGTGAAAGGGGTCATGAGATGGCCTCGGCAGCAAAGCATTCGTGCAACATGGCCGCCAGAGCGTGGTCGTAGGGAGCGCGCAGGTCGAGCACCGGGTCGTCCTGGCCAAGCAAGTGCTTGCCGTGCACCGCAGACGCGTGACGACGAACCTGCCATGCGAAACGCAACGCACTTTCAAACAAACTACAACGGCACTGATGTCAAAGTCACGTTCGTTTTGCTCAGAACTCAATTAGCGTTGGTGAAAACAGCGGCAAGCAGACGCACAGTGCTCGGTTGGACGGCCGTGTATTGCTGGCAGATGGTGCAACGGCACACGTCGGGCGGCATCAGCCCGCGCTCGTGCAGGTGCTCCGAGATGTGCGTCAGAATCGACGTTTTCTGCAAGGAAACATGAAAAACGGTCAATCTAGTCTGAAAGAGAACAAGTACGACGACAGTATTCACAACGCCGCACCTTGCAGGACACTTCGTTGGCGCACAGCTCGCACACAACGCCACGCGAGCGCATGTGCTGCGCCAGCCGGCTGAACGCACCGTCGAACACGGGCGTCACGCTCGCAGCGCTCGGCGGCGACTGCCTCTGCTTTGCTGCAACAATAATAACCGACCTGTGTGCACTGACTCTTACTACACCACGCTGTTTTGAAACAAAACAACGAAAACCAAACGGACATGGCGAGGGCGTTGTCGGCCGTGCCCAGGTGCCACTGACGGCCTGCATGCAGCTGACTGCGTGTGCACGGTCGATTTGCTGCAGACAGTGCGTCTCTTGAGCAGAGGCAGCAAGACCGCTGGCAGTGCTGCTGCCAGTGATGCGTTCAGTGCTGCCGGCTGCACGCTGTTGCTGTTGTCCATTGTCACTCTCATCACCCACGGTGTTGTCCAAACGATTGTCGAGGACGCGCTTAGCAGCAGCAGACGGCCGTGGCGCAGGCGACACTGCAGGACGCAGCAGAGGAGGCGACGCTGTGCGACGTAGCGCGTGCAACGCTGGCTGACGCAACAACCCCGGCGACGACGCTGAGCCCGGGGCACCCTCGGTCGCGCCCGTCTGCGAATGCGCCCGTTTGCGGCTGTGGCGCGCTGGCGTTGCGCTTGGCTCCACTTTCGTCTGCACCACTTTGTCCGGCTCCGTTTCTTGCGTTTCAATTGAATGACCTGCATCTGGTGACGTCACTCTGCGATCACCATCACCAGTGGACACTGCCAACAGTGGACTCGATTCGTGCTTATGGATTGCATCGTTGATCGTTCGTTGCGGTTCAGTGTCACCGTCGTCACTAACGGTCATGTCCAAATGATGATCAAGCATCGTTGTGTCAGACAAGCGCACGACACGCGATGGCGGGTGTGACACGAACGAAGCTTGGTTGTTGACTGCGCTCACCGGTTGTCGTTGTGGTGACGCTCGCTCGATTGCAATGTTGTTTGTTGGTGCTAATTTTCGACCGTGTACTTTGTTTGGAGCATCTGACGATGTTATGCTGCTGTTTGGTGCGACACTTCGACAATTGACATCACAGTCTAGGTCGTCCATTGAGCTGCCACTTACTTCCTGCAGGGCAGCTTGCTTTTACATTTTTTCTGTCTCGGCTCTCGAATCTCGACGCAACCTATCGTGCTTTTGGCATCGTTCAAGCCAGATTCAGCTGTCCAGCTCAGCACACACATTACAAAAACAAATGCTAGCAGTTTGTTGGCGTCACAACTGGATCAATGGTTCACTTCAACACGCAGCACAACGATTTACCACTTACCACAACATGTGCACCGACTTCTAGCACTGCACTGTCACTCTGATCACTTGAGGACGTTGACGCCGTATCACGCTTAAACCCACTGCTGATTGGCTGCACAAACGAGAAATTTTGTAGATTTAAGGAGCTGAAATTTAAGGGGCATTCATGGAGCAGTGGTCAGTGACCGCGCAGTTATGTTTTAGTACAGCTCCGAATCACGAAATACTGCTTTATGAATGCCGCTTTACGAGATCAAGTCATGTTAAAAACTAAAAAAACGTTTCGACAAGACGCACCACCGGGATTGCATTCGTGTCACGTGACTCGGGCATCGCAAATCGTTTGAGTAGAGCGAGCGCCTCTGATTCGTTTGGTATTGTCGATAGAAACGACATCATGTTGCTGAAAGCCTTCGCGTATTCCCGGCCGACGACGCTGTCACTGTTGATCTGAGGTGCAATCGGATGACAAAAGAGACGAGTCAACCGCCGCTTGCATTGCAGCTCGTTCGTATGCGTGCTTCTCACTTACGGGCAAAATTGACCAAGCTAAGCAAGCATAAAAAAGCAAAAAACACAGCACGAACGAACAACTCTAATTGTGATGATTCAACAAACCGAATACTCGCCAGCATGTTCACGATAGCCGTGCAGAATGCAACAGGCTCTGGTCGGAAACGCGGCCGCACATTCGTTGCATCTGTACAGATGCGCACAGGCGGTGTGATTGACGCGTGTGTGCACTTTCAACGCGCCATAAATGGCTGACGGATTCAACGCACTTGCCGATGTCTTCAAATCCAAAATTTTCGCTCGCTCGACTTCGCTGTGAGCTTGTGAACAGAATGAGCAAAAAACGGCCGGATCAATGCTGCACACGCCATTTTCATTGGTGAAGGTGCAAAACGACATTATTTCGAGGCACCTGTTTGGAGCAAGGTTGTTTTTGTTGATTCAGGTTCAAAATTTTTTTTAAACTTTAAAAAAAATTCTTTGAAAAAATCGGGTTAAACTGAAAAACGAATTTTGACCATCAAAATTGTACTTTCTCATCTGAAAATGCGTTTAAGACACTTTCCTCAGAAAGTGTCACCTGTCATTATGCTTTTTTGTCCAGAGTTTTGTGTGGATTTTGTTTTGGCAGAATTTTTTGTGACAATTTCTACTTTCAGGTCAAAGATCGACGAGCAAAGTCCAGATATCGACAGACGCTTCTGCAATTGGTTTCATGAGCTCGTTAATGGACTAAAAAGCAGTAAATTACTTTCGTTTTACGCTTCAAATTGGAGGAAACCTAACCTAGTCACTCTTCTTGATTGTTGCCGATTTGTCGTCTTGAAGAAGCCCGGCGTTGCTTGCTCATCAACTCAACTCTCAACAACAACGTGAACCGGTGCATTTTCTATGTCTATCTGACGTATTCAAGAAAGCAGGGCATTGATAAAACTACAGACCCGCACCCGACCCGACCCGATAAAAATTGTGTGATAAAACTACAGACCCGATGTCGGGTCGGGTGTAGACCAGAAAAGCGTTGATAAAACTACAGACCCGATGTTTTTGAAAAAATGCTCAAAATTCGAAAAAAATTCAAAAAAATTAAATTGACCCAAAATCGGCCAAAATAAACGTAGTTGGCTGGGAACATGTTACAAATGTAAAATTGTGTTTGTATGGCGGGAAATTCAACTATTGAATCAAAACGTGCCTGGTCACAGTTTTGTTTGCTTCACGCGGCTGATGTTACAAGTTCCATATATGTGGGTGTGGCTCTGCGAGTAACCAAATATACACGGCAGTTCTGAGCTCTTATTGGCTGCTCATGTTATCGATTTCCCAACGTGCATGAGCGTCGAATATAGAACTCAGGATTTCCTGGATTTCACGCATTCACTATTGCTGCTGCATGCGGCTGATGTTACACGTTTCGTATATGACAGAGTGTGGCTATGCGAGCAACAACACCCGTTCTTACTGTGGGAGATTTGTGCGGTGATGTCCATGTGCTATGGTTTTGCCATGTCAGAAAACAAAAAATTATTATTTGAAAGCAAGTTGAAGTAAGAGCTTTCAAGAAAATAAGTCATTGCACAGCAAAGGCCCTGCACAGCACAGCGCTATGTCGTGTGTTGCTCGCATAGCCACACTCTATCATATACGAAACGTGTAACATCAGCCGCATGCAGCAACAATAGTGAACGCGTGAAATCCAAGGAATCGTCGATATTCGACGCTCATGCACGTTGGGAAATCGATAACATGAGCAGCCAATAAGAGCCCAGAAATGCCGTGTATTTTTTGTTACTCGCAGAGCCACACACTCATATATGGAACTTGTAACATCAGCCGCGTGAAGCAAACAAAACTGATAGTGACCAAACGCGTTTTAATTCAATATTTGAATTTCCCGCCAAACAAAGACATTTTTTATATTTGCAACCTCTTTCCAGCCAATTTCGTTTATTCAGGCCGATTTTGAGCCAATTTCATTTTTTTGATTTTTTTCGAATTTTGAGCACTTTTTCAAAAACATCGGGTCTGTAGTTTTATCAACGCTTTTCTGGTCTACACCCGACCCGACATCGGGTCTGTAGTTTTATCACACAATTTTTATCGGGTCGGGTCGGGTGCGGGTCTGTAGTTTTATCAATGCCCCCGATCCGATGGGGGGGGTGCCCGGTTTTAGGGGGGGGGGGGGTGGCACGGTGCCCCCCCCCCCCCCCACCCGACGGTCTCTGGTGCTCTGGGGGGGGTGTGACGCCCCCCCCCCCCCCCTCGCCCACGGTACTGTAGCTTGTTTAGTCAGAAACAACAAAATCTATGCAGGGACAGACACAAACGTCAATAAAAATGCAAAAATTACAGTATTTTTGGAAAAAATTGAGATGAGATTGACCACCGTGAGGGGGGAGGTTGCGATCCCGTGTTTTCTCGCGGAGGGGGGTGGGGGGGAGTCTAGTACCCGTGTCGAGGTAAAGGGGGGAGGGGGGGTACACGGCAGTACCGTGGGCCCAAAAAATTTTTCGTGGGGGGGGGTATGGTCCCGTGGGGGGGGGTGCCGACCAAAAAGTGAGGGGGGGGGTCCAACCTATGGTAACGTGGGACCCCCCCCCAGGGGGTCCCATGGGGGGGGGGTGCATTTTTTCAAAATTTTCTGTGGGGGGGGTCCACCCCCCCCCCCCCACCCCCCCCATGAAATTTTTTCGCTCAAATTTGAAAGGAAAAACGCTAAATTTTGCTGCAAAATCTTTGAAATAACAATGAAGATGGTCAAGTTATCATATATTCAGCTTATATTATGGACTTTATAGACAAAAAATCATGATTTTCGAAAAAAAATTTAGGGTGTGCAGAAAATTTTGGGGGGGGGTGTCCGCCAGACAAAATTTCATGGGGGGGGTGGGGGGGGGTGTCGGCCAAATTTACGTGGGGGGGGGGGGGTACGATGGGGGGGGTGCCCGGTTTTAGGGGGGGGGGGGGTGGCACGGTGCCCCCCCACCCCCCCCACCCGCCGGGCTCGGGGGCGGGGGGGGGGGTGTACCGAGGGTTAGGGGCTTTGAAAAAAAAATTTTGTTTTTATTTTTTTTTTCGTTTTTTTTTTAAAAAAAAAAAATTTGGATTTTTTTTTTCAAACTTAAAAAAAAAATTTGAAAAATTTTTCTTCTACTTTGCTCTGAAAATTCGATTTATGGCATAATTTTTTGAAAGTTCAAACCAAATTTTCTTCCCAACTTCTTTGTGTGCTTTGGTACATTTTTTTGTTAAGTTATTTTGACCGACGTACTCCATGTTTTTCGATTTGGATGACTTCTAGAGTCAATTTTTAGCGTTGAAATGACTTAACTGAATTGAAATATCGTTTCAGAAATCGTTTTCTTGCAACTAACATGTTTTTTCAGTCGGTAGGCCATGAGATGAACATGATATCTTGTTGATTGGCGTACGTTATAGGTCTACAATGGAGTTGTGCGATATATTGTTAAACAATTGGAGCGGGGATGTTGGTTAATACCACATCACACGACCGTTTTTCAGATACCCGATAACATGGCCACATGTTAAAACTTGCGTGCTGAGCTAAACTAACGTGTTAAACTTGCGTCTGTCAGTTGCCCGCAACGTGATCGCGAAATCATGGTACGTGTTTTCGATACGATGATTTGAAGAGTGGGCTCTCGCCATGTGGCAGATAGCATAGCTGGTTGAACCTGAAAGTAAGTGTCTTGGGGGGGGGGGGCGACCGGGTCGACAGGGGTTGCCGACTGAGCTACAGCAAACAGGAATTTTTGAACACAGTCAAATTTTGGTAATTTTCTTTAGAGGAACAACTAAGAACGGTTCAATATTCAAGTACACGTCGAAAATTGTCCTGTTTTACTGTTGAAAATGCAACTTTCCCTCTATGAAATGGACATAATTTCAATAAAACACGATTTTCGCTCTTATAGTTTTCCGGATCGTTCTGAAAATAGTCTAGATGAACTCAGCTCGACGAGACGCTTCGAACAAACCTAACTTGTAAAAAAAAATTTTTTTTTTTAAAAAAAAAATTTTTTTTTTAATTTAAAAAAAAAATCCGGATTTTTTTTTTGCCCTAACCCTTGGTGTACCCCCCCCCACCCCCCCCCCCCCTCCCACGGTACTGGTACACGGGTATCTGCCCGTGCCAGTAGCGAAAGCGGGACCTTGGGTGAGGGGGGTGTTTGCCAAATTTTAGAGGGGGGGGGGGGGGCAGGGGCCTTCAGGGGGGGGGGGGGGGGGTGCACGGGCAGCAAATTTTCCGGAGGGGGGGTGCACTGGCAGAAAAATTTCGTGAGGGGGGGTGCACGGGATCGCACGGGTAATACCAAATTTTTGCCTTAGAAAAACACAGAAATTCTTGTAAAATACAGAATATTTTGTGCAAACAAGCTCCTTATTTGGTCAGAAACAACAAAATCTATGCAGGGACAGACACAAACGTGAAGAATAATGCAAAAATTACGCTATTTTTGGAAAAAATTGAGATGAGATTGACCACCGTGAGGGGGGGGGTGCGATCCCGTGTAGGGTTGTTAAACAAAAATGAAATTTAAAAAAAAAGTGATTAAAAAAACAAAAATGCCGATTTTTTTTTTTAAATCGAAAAATTTTCCTCTAATATGCTCTGAAAACCTCAATTTTGGCAAAATTTTTCGAAAGTTCAACAAAAATTTTCTTTGATTATACCTCGTAAAACCTTTAGCAGTCGATTTTGGGCCGTTTTACCGACTGATCATGCGGATGCGCGAGCGAGCGCCAGCGAGCGGATAGCGCATCACGCATAATATGAGCCGTTATCCTCTCGCGCGCGTTTTTCAAATTTGCTCGCTTCCTCCAGCGAGCATAGTATAAGCCACAAACTTGGTTCTGTGCACACGAAACGAACACCCAAAGTTGTGCTTGGAGCCGCGAAAAAATTTTTATCGGACAACTTTTCATACGCTGTAGACACGAAAAACCTATTCTGAAAACAGTGTTACTTATTTCTCTTTGTATTTTTTTTTTTTCAGTAGTGTAATCATATGTGTTCGCCCTTTCAATTTTTACGTGCGACACTTTCACAGTTGCACAAAAATGGTTCCTGGGGTAATTTCATCCGGAGATTTTGAAAATTGGGTTAATTTTTTGCCCCGACCCTTATTTGGGGCAAAATTTGGGCATTTTTTTAAATTTCGAAGGATTTTACGGTGTTACAAGTGTTCGCCCTTTCAATTTTTGTCTGAAGCTGTTCCATGACCGAACAAAAAAATTTCCTGGGGTAATTCCATCCGGAGATTTTGAAAATTGAGTTAATTTTTGCCTCCGACCCTTATTTGGGGCAAAATTTGGGCATTTTTAAGTTTTGAAGGATTTTACGGCGTTACAAGTGTTCGCCCTTTCAATTTTTGTCTGAAGTTGTTCCATAACCTAACAAAAAATTTTCCTGAGGTAATTCCATCCGAAGATTTTAGAAATTGAGTTAATTTTTTGTCCCGACCTTGTTTTTGAGTAAAAATTGGGTATTTTTAAAAACTCGCACGGTTTTCACCGGGTTTAAAGTGTTCGCCCTTTCAGTTTTTGTCTGAAGTTGTTCCATAACCGAACAAAAAAGTTTCCTGGGGTAATTTCATCTGTAGATTTTGAAAATTTGGTTATTTTTTTGTCCAACCTTTATTTGGGTAAAAAAT
>JASANC010005648.1:0-49534 GCA_030248135.1 Theristus sp. LFF4_11 | reverse complement strand
TTCTGTTGCAGTCACCCCCACCCCTCTCCAACCCCCACCAAAATATCTGCCACCACCACGTTGGCTCCCAGAAACCCGCCACTTTGCTGCGGTCCATGTCTACCACCACCACCAGCGCGAGGGCCGCTGCGACCTGAATTTTACAAATGTCTACAGATTTCTGCTTGAATCATTCCGTTGTTTGTTAGGGGTTTTGATGTTACGCGCTGTGTTAAGGATTCTGCTTGATTTTAGCAAATAAAAATAAAAATAAAAACGTTAATAATTCTGAAAGATTAGATCCATATTCCCCGCACCTCCTCTGCCGCCAAAGAGGCACCACCACGAGGGCCGCCGCCTATAAAAAGGACAACAAACAAAAGCATTATGATAATTCAGAAGAAACGGAGAATAACAGTGCCGTTTTTTTTCAGTTTGTCCAGCGCCATCACCGTATATGCGAGACCTAGGTGTTTGTCGCTTTGGGGTGTAGCGAACAAGCCAAACGTGACACACGATTTCCCATCCACTGTGACCCACCACCACCACTGCTACTGTATACTCACCCCAGCCACTTTGCCTTGGTCCTGCCCGGCTGCCTCTGGCTCCGGCTCCTCGTCTACTTCCACCTCCACTTCGTTGTTCTCCTGCGCCTCTTCGCCGACCCCCACCTCCACCACCTGCACCTCCACCACCGCCGCCGCCAAGAAAATGGCTGAAGATGCTCGTTGGCGATGACGGTTGCGCGGGTGCGGGCGCCGGAATCTGCGACTGCGGGAGTGGGAACTCCGGAATCTGCGGCTGCGGGCGAGCGGGCGCCGGAATCTGCGGCTGCGGCGGCGGCTGCTGCTGCTGCGGTCGGCCGAGGTTGGCGATGTGGTCGACGATCTCGGGAATGCGCTCCTGGGTCTTACCGCAGACACCCTGCAAGTGAGCACACTGCTGGGGTCAGTTTTATGAAACTTAGCGGTTCAATAGTGCAACACCATTGAGATCCTGAATGAAATCTTTGAAGCATCACAGTTCCGCTTGTTGTCACGTGAAAACTGATTCGCGCACCTGCGAGTTCCGCCACAGTCCGACGCAGCAGCCGGCGTAGACGAACTTGACGCCGCCATTGGTGATCTTCACCGACTGTCCGTGGCAGGCGTTCAGATTGCAGATGCGCTGCTCGTGCGCGAAGCATTGCTGCGTGCGCGAGTTCGTCCGACAGCGGCGCACCCGACTCGTACGACCGCAGCCGCCGCAGTCGGCCGTGCACGGACCGAACTGCGACCACGCGCTGCAGAAGCAGCCGTCTGGGTGTGCGGCGAAAGAATCAACAACAGCATTGGACGAGGTTACAGTTGTTTTCAAAGTTATTACAACAGAAGACATTTCTCAGAGCTTTCCAATTGACAATAGTGGGTTTTCTGTATGACTTTTCGGCTACATGGTCAAAACCGCGCAGCTTTGCTTGACTGGAAACGCCAACCGATTGTTCTGACAATTTTAGTTAGTCCGCTATCTTTGTTTTTCTTCAGTCTCGCGTCACTTGTCTCGCTGATCCCACGGGAAAAGGGACATGCATCGCATCAGCAGAGCAACAGGGTGGTGCGACCGTGTCAAAGTTGGCAAAATACGGTATATAGAAAAAAACATTAGAATTGAAAAAAACCGAATGACATGAGTGTTCACCTCCGGTGGGCAGCATTGGTTCGGGCGTCACTTGTCCCGGGAACGACGTGGCGGCCGTCGGCGGCAGCGTGTGCACGCGCGTCTGCGTGACCACCGGCGGCAGCGTCGTTCGCTCGGTCGGGGCAGCCGTTTGCACGGTCACTGGCCGGTGCGGCGCACTGCGGGCAGCTGCAAATTGGCGGGCAGCCTCTCTCTTGCTCATTGGACTAGTGAACGTGGGAAAGTGGACAGAAACTGCCTGCGCAGCTTTTTCTTGCGCTGAATCATTTTTGAAACACAAACAAGAAAGTTCGATGCCAAAAAATGGGAACACAGCAAACAAGCCCAGCACCGACTTGACGTGATTCTCGCTTTGAACCCTCTGATGGTTTCCAATTTTCGATTTCTCATGATAATGATCATCTCGTGGCCGCTGGAAATGAACGTCTTTATCGGTCGCATCGCACAGCAAAAGCGATAGCCAGTCCGGCGCCAGTCGTTGCCGAGCTTCAGCTCCACGTGACTCTCGTCGCAGGACACTTTGCAGCCGAACTGAAACTCGTCGACGAAGTCAAGGGAGAGCTGCAAGAAACGTTCCGGTTGTAGTTTTAAAGAGAATGCACGTTTGGAGTGAAAGCGTTTTCTGTGGTTTCTGATCCGATACTACTCTACCACGATGTTGTCAGAGAAAATGAACCGCTTAAACTAGCCTAATCCTAGGCTATTGCCAACCAAGTTTAGGCAGGCTGGCGTTGAACAATAATATGGACTTTTCACAACCATACCGTGTTCCCCTCGCTCGTTATGATTCTCCAAACGCAATATTCATTCTGAATGCGTGCGTTTCGGTAACTTGGTGGCTCAACATCAGTTGTTCCGGTAAAGACCTGAAAAATCACAAGAATGAAATTCTAAATTAGAATCGCAGTAAAATCTAGGGTTGCCGCGAGACAGGGTACCCGCGAGACGAGACGAGACACGAGACAGAGGGTCACGAGACGTGACGAGACACGAGACAGAGGGTTGTTGTTCATGGCCCGGGACGGGATAGGTAGTGACGCAATTTCGCCGACCGAGGAGTCTCGGTCGGGTGTGGACGCTGTGTAGGAAGGAACTGCGTCGTTGTTCACGAGACAGAGGAGACGAGACGAGACACGAGACAGAGGGTCCCGAGACAAAACACAAGACAGCTTTTTTTCAAAATACGCGAGACGAGACGACGCACGACAATTGGAATCCGCGGACACCTATGTCTGCGCGGCAATTGGAAATCATCAAAACTAAACCCCACCTAAACGGCAGATTTTCTCAAGAAATTGAAAAAAAAACAAAGCTAATCAGAATGTTCTCCACAAAAGAAGATTATTAATTCATATTCGAATTATATTTGGAGCAAAAATTTGAAAAACATAAGCACTAACCTGAACATCCTGCCCACAGCTTGCTGGTTCCCGGCTTTCGCAAAGCCTCCCACCATAACCATCCGGGCATTTACATTTGCCGCAATCGTTCGGATCCGTGTAGCCACCGTGCTGACAGGCTTGTTTGAACTGACACGATCTCGCGCAATATGCAGCATTGACCTGTACAGAAACAGCTTTTATGCAGCATTGACCTATATAAAAACGTTTTTTATGCAACAATGATTAGTTTGGGCACGTTTTTAATGCAACATTGACCAGTGCAGAAACGTTTTATGTAGCATTGACTGGTTTGGACGCGTTTTTATGCAGCATTTACCAGTGCAGACACGTTTTATTTGCAGCACTTAGCAGTGTAGACACGTTTTTATGCAGCATTTACCAGTGCAGACACGTTTTATTTGCAGCACTTAGCAGTGTAGACACGTTTTTATGCAGCATTTACCAGTGCAGACACGTTTTATTTGCAGCACTTAGCAGTGTTGACACGTTTTTTATGCAGCATTGACCAGTGCAGACACGTTTTTATGCAGCATTGACATGTGCAGTTACGTTATTTGGTAGAGACCCCACCACGCATTTCTGATGCTTTCCCCATTTGTTCGGCGTTTTTTATCGGAAGACTACGAACAAACGTTGAAAATAAGTCCACTTTTTTTTCGGGTGCACAGAGATAAAATTTGTTCTGCCTCCGGTTACCCCAGTGGCGCAATGCGAAAAAAAGTCTTCTGCCACTTACGAAACTAAGGGCAGTCAAGGCAAGCTACCTTGTATATCTTGGGAAAATTCCGCCTAGTGCATCTGAACAAACAAACGTCAAGCGCGCGTGAAACACGTTCAGAATAGGTAGAGTGCACAGTGCACAGTGTTTGGAGCTATCGATAAGTGCAACGGCCAATCAGCGAAAAGAACGCCGCAACAGACCACGCCCACAAAAATCTAACCAACAAATCGTTCAGTTTAGATAACGAACAATTTGGTTCTCTCTGCAACAACTCAAGCAGCAACCGGAAAAGAACGCGAAAACTATCGTGGTGAGCAAAATTTTGCAACGCAAAAGCTGGAAAACGAGTGGAATACGAGTGTTTTTGTTTGTAAAACAGTAAAAAATACCTGCGCATAGTCGATGAACGACGGCTCCTGGCGTTGGCCGATGGTCTGCTGGTAATAGGCGTCGTTGGTGTCGATCGTTGAGTGCAGCTTGTTTCGCGCAAACGCGTAACCATCGTAGTGCATCACGCTGCCGAAATCGTACGGCAGAGACTGCGTGTTGACCTCAAGAAAGAATGCGGTTTCAAGCAAAAGTGCAACTTTATGGTAACGATCGGAACAACGATGCGGCTCCTAGTTGCGGGGCAACTTGTAGCACGCTAAAAAAATCCCTTTCGCTTATGTACCTTTCGCCCTTTTCCGTTGCCACGCCCTTTTTATGGTGATTTTCGTGGCATGCCCTCAAAATGACCGCATGCTTGATTGAAATCGATCGTTGAAGATCGGTGCACTCGATGACAATTTTTAGAGGAGTTTTTTTGTTTTTTTTTCAAACACAACAGCGCAATCAGCAAAAGTAGTGAATTGCAAAAAAACACGAGCAATATTCGCACCTCGTGGTGTCCGGCGGGTATGAAGTTGTTCCACATGTCGTTCGGGATGTTGTCGTACTTGACGCGAACGTTCCGCTGTTGGTCGGGACGCGCTTGCTCGTGCATGAAGCCGAGCGCGTGGCCGATCTCGTGCATCACCACGCCAACGACGTCGCAGCCGGGTGTCGCGATTGAAATCTCCTGATGGAAGTGATTTTTTTCGATTCGCGGGTTTTATGACCTTCATGGTGTAGTGTCGTTTGTCGTGACAGTGGTACTGTAACAGCTTCAAAAATTCTCACTCAAGTTTAAGACAACACCGGATAAATAGTGCGTTTCAAAAAATTACGCATTTTGCAACTTTTGAAACAGCTTTGGGAAGTGGGGATCACATGAAAATGATTGATGATGAGAAGTGCACATAGTGCATTGCGTCGGTTCTGCTGTGTGGTCTGCTCTGCAATGGTTGACCTCCTTGACGCCTATGACAGTTTCTATTCCATCGACTGAGTATCTTTGCTCCTACCTGAACGCCCCCGGTGCGTCCGACGTAGCTCGCGCATCCACCGCCGTCATAGAACTCGATTCGGTCACTGTGCGGTCCGTTCTCCAAGAAACGAACGCACGTGTTCGCTTCCCACTTTTGCACGGCCGTATGGATCACCTGTCAATTAGGTGTGCTATCAAAAAGCATCGTGTTTTGTGCCAAAGAATGCGAGACGGAAGAAAGTCTATTGTTCTTATGGGTTCGCGTGTGAAATTTTCAAACAATAAAAAACCGGATGGAATCTCAAATTACAAAAAACCCTTCAGACCGTCCTAGTAGACCCCGGGATCGTTGGATCGAACTGATACGAGATCGGCATTCGGTCCCACATGCGATACGTTGGTGAGCGACCGACTTTTCGTTTCGTTCTCGTTCGTCGTCCCGACCCGCCTAAACTGTCCTTCAGTTCGTTCAACTGACGAGCGGTTAGCTCAATGTCGCCTGAAAATGAGTGTTATTATGCTTATGGAGGAGAGGAAAAACAGATATTGGTGGAAAGGCCGGTCACATGAACCACCGAACCCATAGTTTCGATCTATACCGTAAAGTCTTGCATATAAGGTTCCTCCCACTTATAAGACCCCCACCCAAAAGTGGGCGGAGTGTCACACGGCGGGAAACTAAAAAATTCAAAATTATGACTTGGTTGAAATCTCACCCCGTTTATAAGGACTGGACTTCCTTATCTTTGCTTTATAAGACCCCCTCCCACTTATAAGGTTGTCACACAAAATTCCATTTTTTGAGAAAATTTTGATTTTAAATTTATATAAGGAGACCTTATATGCAAGACTTTACGGTATATACCCTTGAATTACGGCAACCGAATTCAAGAGAATTACAGTCTCGATTGACTGCAGAAGCAACAACACCAAATGTCACCAAATAAATAGTGCGCCTTGTGCTGCAGGTTGACGGTGACTTCTGACTTTTGATCTCGACAGTTCGGATCTCGTTTTGCGATTTCCGGCACCGGCCGTCGTGGAACGTCCGACTGCACTCGGTAACGTCGTGCTCTGAAGTGTTATCAATAATAAAAAAATGAAAAAAAATAACTTTTCTTCGTGGAATAAGACAAACTTGAAATTCAGGCGGTCGAATCTCAAAACCTTTTATATTTTTTTGAAAAATTGTCCAAAGTAACCAAAAAACTGTGATAACAAAAAACACGAACTTGAAGTTCAGGCGGTCTCTGAACGCGTGCACGTCGGCGGTGTCCGCCTTGCGAGCCCTGCGTTCCTCATAGCACTGCTCTTGTTTCACGCCGGCCGGCAGGTTGCGACATCTGAATTTCGGGGCATATGAGGCAAGTAGTAGATTTTATTTTTTGAAAAATACCCAAGTAACGGGATTCATTAGTTAACTAAGTTCGAAAAAAATAAAAAGACCCAAATATTATTTGCAGATTGTGACTCATAGAAGTCTAGTCTAACACTAGTTTTTTTTTAAGATTTAAGGGTTACCGTATTCTCCAAAGTGCGACAGCAAGAAAAATTGATAGGAGCGAAAATCATATTGCGCCTGGTCAATTGACAAATACTAAGTTGATGCAAATAGAAGTGCTGCGCATTTCTCTTTCGAATTTGAATTGCATGCCGCACAATTCTATGAAACGTTTGCTTATTCCTGCATGCAAACGCAGTGAGTCTCAAAACTAAAAGAGAGGATAATATTAACAATTTTTGTGCCACAAACACGCATATCAGTTCTCCGCCACTGACCTTGCCTGCACTTCCAGTTCACACTCTTTTTTCTCCTCCCAGTCGTCGATCCAGCCGCACAATTTCTGCGCTCTGCAGCGAGCCTGTTCGCTTTCGCTGGTCTTCTCGTGGCAATCCACCGAAACGAAACGACGACACTTTTCGAAGGTGTTGCCCGTCAGACCGGCGCATCGACGTTGCACCCTAACGAATTGATGTGTGTGATTTGGTGTTGATCGGATTTGGTGAAGCAACTTTGAGAAGTCTTGGTCTGTGTTGGTATAAGTGCAGAGTTCGCGTTTTTGATTTGCATTTTTGAATATCAATATTCAAAACGTTTTTTTAGAATGTGTTTGTTGATCGGTCCAGTAAAAAACAAGGATTCTTATTCCCTAGCTAGGCGGGGGATATTCCCGGGCGGGGCGTATTCTCAGGAATAGCCCAGAAATAACCGAAGACTGGCTCCGGCTCGAGAATAGCCTAACCTAGGCCTTTTTGCGTGTGAAAATAATGTTTGTCAGACAAAACCAACCAGATAAATTACTGAACATTTTTTGTTGGTGAGCGCTGATTGCTTGAACCAGCCCCTGAATACAGCCAATCAGCGTGAAAGAATTTCTGAAAGTAGCTTAGCTTCGCACCTGCAGTCCGTTCGTTCGTCTTCGGTGGCGAAATCGAGGCAGGTCTGCTGCTGCAAACAATGCTGGTTCTCCTCCTTGTTTGTGTACCTGAGAAACTTTTTTTAGTTTTCGGACAAATAACACTTCTGTAACTTCGCAGCTTTTTGAAATTTGAATTTTTATTGACCTGCTACACCGCAAGTGCTTCATGCACTGCCTTCTGTCATTGTCGTTTGATTTGCGTTGACATTCTCGTCCTGAAAAGTAAAATTGGATTTCACAATTTTCAAAAAAAAAACATGCTCGAACATGTACGGCATGCTCAAGCTGAACAAATTGATGCCGTGTCATCAACACACAATATGCCGACGTGATCTGTTGGCAGAAAACAACTGAAATTAATGACGTTGAAAGTCAGGTAGGTCAATCAATGGTAAACCCAACAATAAGCCTGTTTCACGCAACAACAACAAAAAAAGGCAACGCGCACTTTTATAGCATCGCATCTGCTCTTCGCCTTCGAGGTACTGACAACGTGCGCCCGTGTCGCCGACGTCCTGACGACCTCGGCCAAAGTTCGCCCGTGCTCTGCCGTTCGCACGAGCGTTCAGTGCGGCTTTTCGATCGTTGAGAACGCTCCGCTGACGCTCCGCTGTGACGCCGGCGCCGTCTGAACGTGTAACGTTTGTTTATTTGAACCTGTCCGCGCAGAGATACACTACCTATATGACGTCACATGACACTCTGTCGGAGAATGCCTATTGCACGTCTGCCAGTTGCCACACAAAGTTTGCAAACTGAAATTGATGAAAATTCAACAAAGTCTAGGTGAATTGATTCAACTATAGCTGGCGTTTTTTGACGCCGATTAAAACGCTAGATTTTTTTGATTTTTACAATGAATGTTATCGCTGGCTGGTTTATGTGAGGTTTTGCTAAATTTCGACGAAAACAGCTGGGAATGGTGCGAATGTAACTCCCAATGGTTTTTACTCCAAAGTTCTTACAGTACCACTTTTTTTTAAAAACGTAAAGGTCACCCCTGTGGCCTGTGTTGTAGCGCGTTGGACTCTTGTTTGTGCGTTCAAGGGATCAAGCTTGCCGAGGGTTGTATGGGCAGTTAATGACAGAGAAAACTCGGTGGACACCCTATTCGACAGCGCGTGCTGCACGCTTTTCTGGGTTAGCCCTGGCTGAAAACACCGTTCGTTCGTACCAATGCTGAAGTCAGTCTCTGCGTTCGCCATGGCCGCCAGCGCAGTGCACACCTCGACGTGCTGCCTCCGTGGTACACACCACCGTTGCACGCGATTGACGCATCTGCACGGTTGGAAACTTCGATGTTTGCACTTTTGGGATTGTTCACAAATGTGACCCATGCAGAGCCCGGTGAAAACTGCGACACTTTTGGCTATCAATGAAACAAAAAGGCCAAAACAACCAACCTGAGACCAGTTGTACCCGGCCACCATGAGGCGCACTTCTCCTGGACCATTTTCGAGGCCTCCTTTTGATTCATATGATCGGCAAGCGAAACTGATATGAACAGAAGTAGAAATAGCGGGAAAATACGGCAGCACTGATCCACTGCCATTGTTTCTTTGTTCTGAAGTTTTATTGAGCCTTGTTTGTGATGTCTTTATTTCATAAAATCTCATTACAAGCTAATTAACCGAAGCCACTTAAAACGCTACAGCGAGCCGAAAACCCTGGCGGCTGAACGGAGCGATATCGTTGCTTATAAAAAGTAAATGATAAGTTGAGAAAGTTGCACACAGTGTGAGCTGATGAGCAATCACCATTGCAAAAACTGAGGATTTGGACAACTGTCAAAACGCATGTTGAAATTGAGACACATCGCATTTTATCGTTTTATACACACACGTTTCATCGCATCGAGCGTGTTGATTCGCTAAACATTTACAATTTCAAGCACTGATTGCAAGGAAAACAAGTGTTGCTTTTTTTTATAAAAACGTAAAGTTAACAAAGTTGCCTAATGTACACACACATGTGTGTCTCGTGTTGCACGATAAAATTAGCTGTGCACTAAAATTGTGTGACTTTTTCTTTTGTTAACTAACACACGCACACGCAGCATGCAAGTGATTGGTTGAACAAAATCAGTTGTTGTCGCAACGAGAAGTTCGTCTGCTGCTGTTTTCTGCACGTTTAAATTCCCAAACATGTTACACAACTTTATAGACAAATGCCAAAAAACTTGAGAATCCACGCGATTCATTGATTACACCGTATTTACATAATCTATAGGTACAGTATGCAGTATACAGTCATCCCTGAAAGCGCATTTTCATCAAAATCTTTCTCAAAGATCAGTTACGTTTGTTGTTCATTAAGATCGTATCAAGAGCCGGAACAAAATACGGTACAAATCGTGTATAGTCCACAGTCTCAGAGTTTTTTTTAATTGCGTGGCCTGGCCGCCCTAACGAACGTTTTTCTGATTGGAGTTGAACAAAACAAACCACGTTCGTTTCGCTCCGTGTTCATCCGAACTGATAAAGAAATTCAACGCAGATAACAAATTCCGAGATCAAAAAAATTTCACCCACCATTCTTCGAAAGTACATGAGATCAATTGTGAGACACCGAAAATATAATGTCGGAACGTAGCCAAGACTTTTTGTGGTGTGATTTTCTGAATCATACAAGGCGGCATTCATGAAGCAGCATTCAGTGACGCGGTACACAGCTACTTTAACACAGCTACACATCACTAAATACCGCGTCATGAATGTCGCTTATAACTGTAACAACTGCCAAAAATCCTTGGTTGGACTAATGAAAGTGACAACGCAAAGAATCCATTATTATTATCCAACTAAAACGGGTCACCTCAAATTCAATTGCACTCACTCAATCGCAGATGCATGTAACGCAAATTCAAACAGTGAAATCAAAAAACACAACAAGCTAAAAAAGTATAGATGCAGAACAGAATTTCCACTGCGCAAACGAGTTTTTATGTTTGTTGATAAGTTTGTTATGTGTTCCAGTTTGTTCATTTTCTGGCTAGCAAACGTGCGAAAATTAGTGGAAACATAAAATTTCAACGAAAAACTTTGCATGTTTTCTTGATTGAATTAACAAAAACCCCTTTTGGAATAAACATGTGTGGGCGATGTTTTTGTGATGCACAAAATTAAGACACGTACACTCTTCATCGATGAGTTGGTAAGAAAACTTCATTTTATTACACCCGGGGTGCGGACTGAAAGGCGATTTAACCAAACAAAACCGTGCATCGGTTCAAAGCCTGTCTATTGATATGCAGCACACTGATTGGCTGATAAAAAAACCAATCAGCGCACTGCATGTTCATGTCGGAACTAATCAAATCAAGAAACTTTGCCTCCAGTAGGAATGTAATTCTCATGAAGTCTAAATCAGTGCAAATGCAAACTTACCGTTCGAAGCTTTTGTGAAGTTGAATGTTCATATATGAGCTTGCAAATTAGCAGTGGACAGAATTCTGTAGACAGATGTATACAAGGAGGCAATTTGAAAATGGGATGCAACGTGCCTGGTGGCGGCGAGTGAATGCAAAAGTGAATATGAAAACAATCAACAGCCAAAAAAATGATGACTCATAAAAAACAGGACGCAACTTGCACAGTGAAGCGCAAATTAACAGAAAAATTATTTCAGTATCATCTGCAACAGTACTCTAATTTCTGTGACGTCACACACAAATGTAGAAATGTCAAAAATGCATGTTTTATTAGAAAGTTTGTCTGACATTGCCTTAAAAACGTTTTGTTTGCATTCTTCAGTCAACCGTTTCCTCCACACAAGTGGAAAAAAACTTGAAAAGAGGATGCGATACATATTTTTTATTTTCCTATTTTGTTTTCTTATTTGACGCTCGGTTTTCCATGTAACTTTCGCAATTTCGTGTTTCATATTGTTGTTCACAAAAAGATCTCTTTTTAAACGCATGGGGAGTAGTAAGATAATTGGGTCCGGGTGCACATGTGCATCTTAAAGTTTTCCAACAAAAAGTGAGATTTTTTCAAGTTCAAGAATGTGTGTGCCTCTAATCTTGAACATCTTGTTTTTTGAACAAGTGTCCTGCAACTTTCTGTTGAATTCCTTTAATTTTTCGTTCATGCAAATTCTGAGCATCAATGAGTTTATCATTTAAAATCACAGTCAAATTGTAAAAGTAACCGTATATCACAAAGCAATATTCACAAAATATATTGACATGCCAAAAAATGCATGCAGAAGAAAAAAATGCTATAAACTTCCCAAAGATGACTAAATTTCCAACTTAAAAAACAAAAACATCATAAACAAAAACATCTGATGATATTTTTTACATCAATCCAAAGCCTTCCCCATGCTCCAGTGCTGCATACAACTTTTTCTTCAACAACGCTTTATCCTGATAGTTTGGCAGCAGCAACAGATTGAAACACGTTTGTGACATTGGGAGGCTGAAAAAGATTTAAAATTAACAATTACATACAATGTAGCACAGTAAAAGTGTTGTGCCATTGTTCGGTCCACTCCACTGTCACATCCGCATTTTTTGTTTTAATCCTTTCTACTATTAGTTCCACACTTAGTTCCATTATTTCACGTTCCAAACAAAATATGACTCCAAAAACTGTTTCCGAGTGGAACTAGTAGTGGAATGGAATTTAATGAATCTAATAGTGGAATTAAAAATGGAACTGATAGTGGAACGGAATGGCATATATTTTTCACCTTGAGATTTGTATACGCACGTTGACCAACACACTTCAACAAACAAAATCCCTATAAAACAACAAACGAAACAACTGACAGTTCCTTGACGTGCATCTGCGGATCGGCCGAAACGGCATTGGCGATCTTGAAGTTCATATGTCGCACTCCGTCCGACGGCACGCGGTCGGAGCCGGTGACGAAACGCAGGAATTTCCTCTGATCTTCGTCTTTCATTTTCAGCACGGTCGACCAGAAATGTCTGAACGGTTGTGTACAGGGTGGGCCAAAAAAAGGTTCCAATTCTAAAATGCTCTCACTGGCGTGTGCTGAGGTGTTTAGAGCTGAAAATTGGAACACTGTTAGAAAACAGTTGGAGGTTTTTCTGACCAAATTTTTGTTACGGTATGTTGCCCCTATCACTCAAAACAGCAGAATATCTGAAAAACATGAAAAATCGACAAATGTGGTGAAATAAAGAGGGTTGATTTAGCTGAAACAAGAACCTCATAACTTAAAATTTGGAACACTGTTAGAACACTTTGAGATTTCTTATGTGATCAAATTTTGTTTGGTTTACTCGTTTCTGTTCATTTTTTACAGTGCAATTTTCAAAAAAATAGCGATTTTTGACGAAAAACAACGTTCATTCATAATCTCACTGTTTATCATTGCTCATAAACGGACTTCCGAACTAATGTATCGCCATGCGGGGCAAAATTGAATTTTGTACAAATTGCCGAACCACTATGGAAAAGTTATTCGCATGTTTCGACAATTGGCACACCAGACTCGCTTCTCTGCCGTCCACTTAACCATGATGGCAGCAATGACTGAAAATGGAATTGCATCTTTCACTGCTGAAAGTAACCAGTCTGCTATGGTGAAAAATATTGTATCAGAGTGGCAAATTGTGTGAATTAAAAAAAAAGAAAAAAACAGTTTGCATCTGGAAAGATAAATTCGCATCTGTTCTGGGCAGAACCGCTCACGCACGCTCAGACTCGAAGTGAAACATCAGGTTGATCAATGACTGTTCAAATGCAATTCAGCATTTGGCATTTCCAAGCTACTGTGTGTGCGTATTGTTTTTTTTTATCTTTTTTTGAGTTGTGAACACTCAGGTTGTCACCAACGTTCATCATTTAGTCTTTGTTACAGCTAAATTAACCCTCTGCATTTCACCACATTTGTCGATTTTTCATGTTTTTCAGATATTCTGCTGTAGTGAGTGATAGGGGCAACATACCGTGAAAAAAAATTTGGTCAGAAAAGCCTCCAACTGTTTTCTAACAGTGTTCCAATTTTCAGCTCTAAACACCTCAGCACACGCCAGTGAGAGCATTTTAGAATTGGAACCTTTTTTTTGGCCCACCCTGTATATCGGTTACTGGTGACAAACAAAAAAATGTTAAAAACAAAATTAAAAAAGCAGTCAAGTGCTGCCAATCAGAGTCTCTCAGGCCAATCAAAGGCCCCAATTGAGTCTCGGGGCGAAAATGAAAGATAGCATATTTTTATATCTAACCGGATTGTCCTGTCTGTTGGCTTGAACCCGCTGTATTCGGTGGCGGCCTTCAACTCAGACAAATCAAACTTTGCACTCCCGCAAACCAACAGTTCAATTTCGTCCGGGCGGAACAACTGGAAATGTGTCACAGATTAAAAATAGTCTGTTGGCAAAACTGACATAATAGGGCACACGATTGTTTCTGCCATGAAAACCGTATATGTATGCCCAAAAAGTGTCGATATTTGCAAAAAGTGAGATCATAATACACATGAGAAACAAAAAGTGGAGACGCTAGGAAACGCGAGTTAACCACTGAGTAACGTTGGCCAACATCATGTATGTTCTCTGAGACGTTACGCAACGTTACTCAAGGGAGACCAAATGTTTACAATAAAAACTAAATTTACGCTGACCGAAAGCACATCGGAGCCGAACACGGAGTGAAATCCAGTGTGAAACGCGATGAATTGTTTTTCGATCGAACTATTCAGAAACCAACTTAAGTACAACTGAACGTATTCTGAAAAAAGTTGAAAATACTTGTAAATATGTAATCTAAAAAAATCTGCTATGTCGTTAAGAAAATGAACAACGACTTATATTTTCAATATCGCCAGCAAAAAGTGTTGACACTGACCTTTGCGATTCCGGCTAGCGACTGGGATTTTATCGCCTTTCGGTTTCAATGTGACTTTGTGTACGGTGCCATGTTCATCGACATTTGCCTGCCGTTTACAGCATAAAATTAAAAATGGAGATACAGTATGACGTCATCCATCATCACACAAACCTCCATCACTATAAGAAACAACAAACAGAAGAACACTGATAACCAGTGAACGGCAGCTGGCAATTCTGACGCCCGAAAATTTTTTATTACAGTTGTTTCTTTTAGAGTGCAATAAAATGCTAACCATAAAAGTCAGACAGAGATCCTCTTCAACGTTGCCTTCGTAATCAAGCAGATACTGGAGACTGTTCGCGTGAACCTGTTATTTTTTACTTTGTAATCAAAACAGTTTTTAACACTATGGCAAAAACTGTTACCACTTATGAATTTACCATCGAAATTCCCCTGAGGTCCTCAATTGTCGGCTCAATTAGTCCGGCAGCTTGCCTGTGGCGCCGCTCAAACGAATTCCCATACAACAACGCTTTTGCAGGCGACAACAGTTTTCTGTAGCAGACTTTTGGAAAGCGCAAGTCCAAAATCACGCTTAATAAACACTGAATCAGATAAAAGCCAAAATAAAGAAATTTGACACCCACTCAGTGAACCAACGGGCCAAAGTGATGCGGTCATGTTCGTTCAGAACGGCGACGGCGCGCAGAAGGTACGAGAAAACGGCATACGCTGACACTTTATTAAACTGCGGATTCTAAAATGGACAGAAAACAAAACAATCAATGAGAAATAGACCAAAGATGTTTAGAGAAATTGCTATTGTCAACCTGAAGCAGAACGAAGAAGGCTCTGAGTTCGATTGTTTTTCTTGACTTGCCACTAACGAAATCGGTGTTCCTGAAACGTGAAAAATTAGCGAGCAGTGATAAAAAGAAAAGAAAACCAAACGACGCCTTTCAATCAGCGGGTTCTTTTTTCATAAAAAACACAGCTGTGAAAAAAACAGAATAGCAAAAACTCACCTTTTATCAGTCAACAGACATGCGATTATCGCTTTCAATGTTGAGGTTTGCACCTCAATCGCGCACTTCATCAGAACTGCAAACGCTTCGTGCACAAAATTCAAATTCAAGCCAGAGATTTTGCTGTGCCTGACCACGTGCTGGTGGTGTTCTTTTATGGTTTCTTTCGTCGAGTGTTCTTTTTGCTCTTTTTCTTTGATTTCAACAGAAACGAAGGCGTCATTTATCGTTTGAAAACTGTGGAATGACGAATAGTAAAAGTCGGCCAAGGTTTCGTTGTTTTTCGTCTTTTGACTTTTCTTGTACTCGGATCTGAAGCTCAGAAAAGATATCACCAAGTGTCAATAAGTTTTATTGCAGTTTGAAACAACAGTGAAAAATAATGACTACTTGAACAACACGTCGCAAAAAGGTTGTTGAACGCATTCGTATTGAGTCTCTTAAACAAACGTACTGGTGTCAGTTTTTGTGCTCAAAAAGTGTTTTGCTTACCGCAGTTGCTCCAAGTTTAGTCGAACCGTTTTATGCGAGCGACTTTTGCGGCCGCTTTTTGAATGCTTTTTGTCTTTGTTGGTTGTTCCTTTTGGCTGAAAAAGGAGGCATGAAACAATATTGAAAGTTCGGTTTGTCAAGACAACGGACACGGTCACCTGAACAACAAAACTATGTGGTATTATCAATTTTTAGGTTGTGTGACTGAATCTGAGTGCAGACGTAGAAAGAAAATTAGTTTCAATCTTTATGTGGCAATTCAAAGCAGCGTAAGTGGCTCGGCCCTATTTTGGAAACTCGGATCACTTTGCCAATTTTGAATTCCCGCTTCATGGATGAAACTGTTTACCTATCTAGGCGCGCATTGACCTCATGACCAAAATAAAAGATATAATAGTTTCCAATCCAAAATCAACTCACTTCAATTGCAGGCAGAAACTGGCACGATTTTGCGCCGTGTAACATCTGTGGTTGACTTGGATCCTCGAATTGAGGTTCTACATTTGAAGGCGGCGGAGATAAAGGTCGCGTCATTTGTCCGTGTCTCCTCTGCCCCTCAAAACATAATGCAACTCAATCACCATTTATAGAAACATCGTTCAAGGCGGTGTGACAAGCAATACAATGTACAAGCCATAAAGGTATAAAAATTTAGGTTTCTCTGATTACCATTATTTTTTAAAATTTTCGAAAGGACAATTTTGTAAAGATTCACTTGTGTGTTAAGGTACTAAATAATTATTCAAAATTCTAACCATCAACGCCGGCCGTTGTACAACAACGCTGCGCGATCTAGAATGGCTCCCAGGCACCGATGGAGCTCCAATAAATACCACGAGTCGTGAGAAATTCCCATCGTTGCCATGTTCAGCCTAAAAATTGGTTTTTAATTGAAATTCTGCTCAGTTATTGCATCTGTAATCGTTTTTGGTTAATTGCTGTGCTCTGAAAAGTAATTTTAGCAATCACTTGCAACATTGTGATGAAAAATGCTGTTTTTTGTCTATGGTTTATCACAGTTCTTATTGTTTTGCTTTTTTAGAATATGAAAGGAAAATACAAAGGAGAAATTTGGAAGCAAATTAATTTTGCGGACAAACGACCATCAACAATCGCATGAACATTCATACTTACGGCCAACCGTGGTAGATGCGTGATTGTGGTAGAATGTGTTGGCTGATTTGTCTCCAATTGTGATTCATTACAGAATGGACATCTTTGACCGGTTTGCATCAACGATTCGGTGTCCAAAAGGCGCGAGCAGTTCCAGCAAATGTCCATTTTTACTTTTCTCTGTTTGACATCAAGCACAAGAAATGTGAATTATTCTGATTTTGCGCATTGGTACCCATTTTTCGACGACTCTCTGAACCAAAATTTTATCCCAGCAACATGGGTACAAATAAAAATATCCAAAAAGGTGCTTTATTTTTTGACTGCCAAAAATCCGACGAAAATCGAAACAGACAAGTTTGACTGAAAAAAAGCGGAGAAACAGCTGATTCTAAACCAAAATTACTGTAAAAGAGGTGGAACAAAAAAGAGTTGTTTTCAAATGTCTATTGACGTATATATACATGTACATCCACTGCTGACCCACAAACTGCAGTGTGCTTGTTCAGCAAATTGTATGTTCCGTTTTGTAAAGCGTGGTAGTATCATCAGCTGGTTTTCATCGTTGCTCATGGCAACATGGCATGTCGCACAGAGTGGGACGATCATATCAGTTCATGAAAGTATTATAAATTTTTAAACATCAGAAAATGGAGTCCAGCAAGTTGATTTAAACTAACGGATTAAGTTGCAAGTTGCTGGTTCTGGGTGATGGGTAAACTTGAAAACTGTATGATTAGAATTGTAAATTGCACCACCAGCCGGCAACTTTCATGTCAACTTGGGTCTTTCTTTTGTCTGTTGAGGCAGAACAAAGTTTTTTTGCTCCCCTATATCCTTTCTGCTGTCCGCCAGAACATAATCAGCTCATTTAATATGTTCCCTCAGCTCAGCTGCACCTAAACAACCTGAAAGGTATCCGTTTTTAATTTTAGCCTTTCATGAAGCACGTCAGAATCGAAAATAGGACAAATGGCCATACAGTTTGTAAACCCCCAGCCGCAAAATTTTGTGGTCTCTAAAAATTCTGAGTGGCAATGGACGCAACACAAAAAATATCAGATACGACAATCACAAGATTATAATCAAAACACTTGCATCTTAACAATAGGGTTCAAACGGTTTTATATCCATTTTAAAACATCGCACGGGTAATACCAAATTTTTGCCTTGGAAAAACACAGAAATTCTGGTGAAACACAGAATATTTTGTGCAAAGAAGCTGCTTGTTTGGTCAGAAACAACAAAATCTATGCAGGGACAGACACAAACGTCAAGAAAAATGCAAAAATTACAGTATTTTGGGGAAAATTGAGATGAGATTGACCACCGTGAGGGGGGGGGGGTGCGATCCCGTGTTTTCTCGCGGAGGGGGGTAGGGGGGAGTCTAGTACCCGTGTCGAGGTAAAGGGGGAGGATGTACACGGGTATCTGTCCGTGCACGGGCAGGATTAGGGTTGTTAAACAAAAATCAAATTTTTAAAAAAAAAAGTGATTAAAAAAACAAAAATGCCGATTTAAAAAAAATCGAAATTTTTTTCTCTAATATGCTCTGAAAACCTCAATTTTGGCACAATTTTTCGAAAGTTCAACAAAAATTTTCTTTGATATTACCTCGTAAAACCTTTAGCAGTCGATTTTGGACCGTTTTACCGACTGATTTCAGGCTTATACAACATCTGCGATGAAGTTTTTGAGCGTCCCAAAGGTTGGCTTACCATTTCCGATGCAGATAAGCGGACGATTCGCCTCGCAATCTAAATTTGAGCGTCCAAGCTGCTCCGTTTGCAATCGTTACGTTGTCTGGTTGCCGTTTCGTGTCCTGCCGTCGCGACACATCATCAGATTTGATCGAATTTCAAGCCGGTATGTGTATTTTCACTTGGGCTGGGGACAATAAGTGACGTTTTGGGGGTCAAAACACTAGAAGAGGCATGGTAACGGTTTGGAAAAGGGGTAATTGAGGTCACCATAACAAAATCTCCAAAGTTCCGCCATACGGGAGTCATTCCGGAGGCGCTTGCATATCATATGTGGTTCTTCGGACTCCCTGATTGATTTAGCACAACTTTGATTTTTGAATTTTTTTTAAAATTTTTCTTTAAAAAAAACAAAAATGACGATTTTTGTTTTTTTTAACAACCCTAGGCAGGATTTTCGGCTGAGGGGGGTGGACCTAGAGATGTAAGGGTTAAAAAAAAATTTTTTTAATTAAAAAAAAAGTAAAAAAAAATGACCATTTTTTTATTTTTTTTATTAAAATTTTTTGAAATTTGAAATTTGAAATGTGCCCTGAAAATGCCGTTTTTGGCATAATTTTTCGAAAGTTCAACAAAAATTTTCTTTGACTTTACCTTGTCACTTAGTCTTCAACGCTGCAGGTGGTATTCTGGATTGATTTATCGACTGTTTTCAGCCTTGGTGAGTGATGATAGACTCGCGCATTGAAGTACTTGAGCGTCGCAAAGGCTAGTTCAACAAATTCCGATGTCGCTAAGGTGAGATAGAAGCAGGGAACTCACATTTACGCATCGTTTTTCAGGATCTCGAAAGGCCGAAATTGCACTGTCTGTCACTGCAAGCGTAACTTCGTTGGTTGCTCGTTGCTGTTTCGCCTCGTGTCGTCAGCATGATCACACCGGTTTGTTGTTGAACTTGTTTCCGTGTTATTTGAGGTGAATTGAGAGGCAAAACACGAGACGTGATGTCGTCGGTGGGAAAATGGGGTCGCCGAAACCAAGTCTGAAATTTTCACCCTCCTCCCATATGAGTGGGGGTCATATGGTAAGTCGGTGGCTCCTCAGATGGTGATATTCGGACTCCCTGAAAAATTCTGAACAACTTTTATTCAAAAAAAATTTAAAAAAAAATTTTTTTAAAGAAAAAAAATAGAAAATTTTTTTTCTTGACATCTTTAGGTGGACCCCCCCTAGAGATGTCAAGAAAAAAAAAATTTCTATTTTTTTTCTTTTTAAAAAAAATTTTTTTTTAATTTTTTTTTTAATGAAAGTTGTTCAGAATTTTTCAGGGAGTCCGAATATCACTATCTGAGGAGCCACCGACTTACCATATGACCCCCACTCATATGGGAGGAGGGTGAAAATTTCAGACTTGGTTTCGGCGACCCCATTTTCCCACCGACGACATCACGTCTCGTGTTTTGCCTCTCAATTCACCTCAAATAACATGGAAACAAGTTCCACAACAAACCGGTGTGATCATGCTGACGACACGAGGCGAAACAGCAACGAGCAACCAACGAAGTTACGCTTGCAGTGGCAGACACTGCAATTTCCACCTTTCGAGATCCTGAAAAACGATGCGTAAATGTGAGTTCTCTGCTTCTATCTCACCTTAGCGACATCGGAATTTGTTGAACTAGCCTTTGCGACGCTCAAGTACTTCAATGCGCGAGTCGATCATCACTCACCAAGGCTGAAAACAGTCGATAAATCAATCCAGAATACCACCTGCAGCGTTGAAGACTAAGTGACAAGGTAAAGTCAAAGAAAATTTTTGTTGAACTTTCGAAAAATTATGCCAAAAACGGCATTTTCAGGGCACATTAAAGAAAAAATTTCAAAAATTTTTAATTGAAAAAATAAAAAAAAATGCTTATTTTTTTTACTTTTTTTTTAAAAAAAATTAAAAAAAAATTTTTTTTTTACCCTTACATCTCTACCCCCCCGCACTTTCGCTACTGGTTTTCAGAGCATATTAAGGAAAATTTTTCGAATTAAAAAAATCGGCATTTTTGTTTTTTTATCTTTTTTTATTTCGATTTTTGGTTAACAACAACCCTACCCCAGTTTGACTTCATCTCATCCATTCCAGTACCGTGGGCCCAAACAAATTTTCGAAGGGGGGGGGGTATGGTGCCGTGGGGGGGTGCCGACCAAAAAGTGAGGGGGGGTCCAACCTATGGTAACGTGGGACCCCCCCCAGGGGGGTCCCATGGGGGGGTGCATTTTTTCAAAATTTTCTGTGGGGGTAAAATTTTCAAAATTCTGTATAAAAACACCGCAGCGGTGAAAACACCTCACCGATGAAAACACCGCACGGTGAAAA
Source organism: Theristus sp. LFF4_11 (assembly GCA_030248135.1). Lineage (NCBI taxonomy): Eukaryota > Metazoa > Nematoda > Chromadorea > Monhysterida > Xyalidae > Theristus > Theristus sp. LFF4_11. The sequence continues at coordinate 28,482 of JASANC010005648.1, read as the reverse complement.
CACCGCACCGATGAAAACACCGCACGGTGTGATTTATGGAACGGGTTGGGTCGGCATGAATATAGGGTGTTGTACCAACAGATTTTGTGCCGTTAATAAAGTTTTTTTGTTTTTCGTGGTTATCTTGTGATGTTTGCTGATTAACGAATGATTAACAGACCATTCTTCTGATAACGTAACACATAACGTCGCCCAGATCACGATTTCCTCTGCCGATTTCGACGATCGATGGCTCAATCAACTCAGCAGAGCATCCGGAACACGATGATGTGTCGATTGTGGTTGGTTTTGGTTTTATTTAACATTGGTCGTTGTGCAATAAAAAATTTACGAAAAAACACAAAACACCAATTTATTGTGATTTGGATTTTTTATTTCGATTTTCAGAAAACCGTGAAAACCAACCACAAACGAGGCATCATCGTCTTCCGGGTACTCCGCTGAGTTGATTGAGCGATCGATCGTCGAAATCGGTTGAGCACAGCGCTGGCAGAGTCGCGTGACAGGTCGGCGCACGAGACACACGTCGTGAAACGCAAATATTGCCAACACATAACGTCGCCCAGATCACGATTTCCTCGGCCGATTTCGACGATCGATGGCTCAATCAACTCAGCAGAGTACCCGGAAGACGATGATGCCTCGTTTGTGGTTGGTTTTCACGGTTTTCTGAAAATCGAAAAAAAATCCAAATCACAATAAATTGGTGTTTTGTGTTTTTTCGTAAATTTTTTATTGCACAACGACCAATGTTAAATAAAAGTAAAACCAACCACAATCGACACATCATCGTGTTCCGGATGCTCTGCTGAGTTGATTGAGCCATCGATCGTCGAAATCGGCCGAGGAAATCGTGATCTGGGCGACGTTATGTGTTGGCAATATTTGCGTTTCACGACGTGTGTCTCGTGCGCCGACCTGTCACGCGACTCTGCCAGCGCTGTGCTCAACCGATTTCGACGATCGATAGCTCAATCAACTCAGCGGAGTACCCGGAAGACGATTATGCCTCGTTTGTGGTTGGTTTTTACGGTTTTCTGAAAATCGAAAAAAAATCCAAATCACAATAAATTGGTGTTTTGTGTTTTTTCGTAAATTTTTTATTGCACAACGACCAATGTTAAATAAAACTAAAACCAACCACAATCGACACATCATCGTGTTCCGGATGCTCTGCTGAGTTGATTGAGCCATCGATCGTCGAAATCGGCCGAGGAAATCGTGATCTGGGCGACGTTATGTGTTGGCAATATTTGCGTTTCACGACGTGTGTCTCGTGCGCCGACCTGTCACGCGACTCTGCCAGCGCTGTGCTCAACCGATTTCGACGATCAATAGCTCAATCAACTCAGCGGAGTACCCGGAAGACGATGATGCCTCGTTTGTGGTTGGTTTTCACGGTTTTCTGAAAATCGAAAAAAATCCAAATCACAATAAATTGGTGTTTTGTGTTTTTTCGTAAATTTTTTATTGCACAACGACCAACGTTAAATGAAAGCAAAACCAACCACAATCGACACATCATCGTGTTCCGGATGCTCTGCTGAGTTGATTGAGCCATCGATCGTCAAAATCGGCCGAGGAAATCGTGATCTGGGCGACGTTATGTGTTGGCAATATTTGCGTTTCACGACGTGTGTCTCGTGCGCCGACCTGTCACGCGACTCTGCCAGCGCTGTGCTCAACCGATTTCGACGATCGATAGCTCAATCAACTCAGCGGAGTACCCGGAAGACGATGATGCCTCGTTTGTGGTTGGTTTTCACGGTTTTCTGAAAATCGAAATAAAAAATCCAAATCACAATAAATTGGTGTTTTGTGTTTTTTCGTAAATTTTTTATTGCACAACGACCAATGTTAAATAAAACCAAAACCAACCACAATCGACACATCATCGTGTTCCGGATGCTCTGCTGAGTTGATTGAGCCATCGATCGTCAAAATCGGCCGAGGAAATCGTGATCTGGGCGACGTTATGTGTTACGTTATCAGAAGAATGGTCACTGTTAATCATTCGTTAATCAGCAAACATCACAAGATAACCACGAAAAACAAAAAAACTTTATTAACGGCACAAAATCTGTTGGTACAACACCCTATATTCATGCCGACCCAACCCGTTCCATAAATCACACCGTGCGGTGTTTTCATCGGTGCGGTGTTTTCACCGTGCGGTGTTTTCATCGGTGCGGTGTTTTCACCGCTGCGGTGTTTTTAGCAATTACCGGGGGGTCCACCCCCCCCCACCCCCCCATGAAATTTTTTCGCTTAAATTTTAAAGGAAAAACGCTAAATTTAGCTGCAAAATCTTTGAAATTACAATGAAGATGGTCAAGTTATCATATATTCAGCTTATATTATAAACTTTATAGACAAAAAATCATGATTTTCGAAAAAAATTTAGGGTGTGCAGAAAATTTTGGGGGGGGGGTCTCCGCCAGACAAAATTTCATGGGGGGTGTGGGGGGGGTGTCGGCCAAATTTTCGAGGGGGGGGGTCCGATGGGGGGGGGGGTGCCCGGTTTTAGGGGGGGGGGGGGGGCACGGTGCCCCCCCCACCCCCCCCCCCACCCGACGGTCTCTGGTGCTCTGGGGGGTGTACCCCCCCCACCTAGAGATGTAAGGGTCAAAAAAAAAATTTTTTTAAATTTTTTTTTAAAAAAAAAAGTAAAAAAAAATGAGCATTTTTTTTATTTTTTTTATTTAAAATTTTTGAAATTTTTTCTTTAATGTGCCCTGAAAATGCCGTTTTTGGCATAATTTTTCGAAAGTTCAACAAAAATTTTCTTTGACTTTACCTTGTCACTTAGTCTTCAACGCTGCAGGTGGTATTCTGGATTGATTTATCGACTGTTTTCAGCCTTGGTGAGTGATGATCGACTCGCGCATTGAAGTACTTGAGCGTCGCAAAGGCTAGTTCAACAAATTCCGATGTCGCTAAGGTGAGATAGAAGCAGAGAACTCACATTTACGCATCGTTTTTCAGGATCTCGAAAGGTGGAAATTGCACTGTCTGCCACTGCAAGCGTAGGGTTGTTAAAAAAAACAAAAATCGTCATTTTTGTTTTTTTTTTAAAAAAAAAATTTTTTTTTAAAAAAAAAAAATTTCAAAAATCAAAGTTGTGCTAAATCAATCAGGGAGTCCGAAGAACCACATATGATATGCAAGCGCCTCCCGAATGACACCCGTATGGCGGAACTTTGCAGATTTTGTTTTGGTGACCTCAATTACCCCTTTTCCAAACCGTCACCATGCCTTTTCTTGTGTTTTGACCTCCAAAACGTCACTAATTGTCCCCAGCTAAGCTGATGCTAAAGTGAAGACAAACATACCGCCTTGAAATTCGATCAATTCTTCTGATGGTGTCGCGACGACACGACACGAAGCAGCAACCAGACAACGTAGCGCTTGCAAACGGTGCAGCGAGCACAATCGGACGCTCTGCGAGGCTAATCGTCACCTTATCTGCATCGGAAATGGTAGGCTAAGCTTTGGGATGCTCAAAAACTTCATCGCAGATGTTGTCGAAGCCTAAAATCAGTCGGTAAAACGGCCCAAAATCGACTGCTAAAGGTTTTACGAGGTATAATCAAAGAAAATTTTTGTTGAACTTTCGAAAAATTGTGCCAAAATTGAGGTTTTCAGAGCATATTAGAGGAAAATTTTTCGAATTTTTTTTTTTAAAAAAAAAAATCGGCATTTTTGTTTTTTTTTTAATCACTTTTTTTTTTAAAAAAAAAAATTTTCATTTTTGTTTAACAACCCTATGCAAGCGTAACTTCGTTGGTTGCTCGTTGCTGTTTCGCCTCGTGTCGTCAGCGTGATCACACCGGTTTGTTGTGGAACTTGTTTCCATGTTATTTGAGGTGAATTGAGAGGCAAAACACGAGACGTGATGTCGTCGGTGGGAAAATGGGGTCGCCGAAACCAAGTCTGAAATTTTCACCCTCCTCCCATATGAGTGGGGGTCATATGGTAAGTCGGTGGCTCCTCAGATGGTGATATTCGGACTCCCTGAAAAATTCTGAACAACTTTCATTTTTAAAAAAAAAAAATTTAAAAAAAAAAAATTTTTTTTAAAAGAAAAAAAATAGAAAATTTTTTTTTCTTGACATCTCTACCCCCACCCCCCCCGCCCACGGTACTGATCCATTCGCTCGAGTGAACGTTCAAATCAAAGTTCAATTCAAATTTGAAAAAAAATGGCGATGAATACTTCGCACACACCGGACGGCCGCGGCGGCATTCTGCTGTACATGGGAGAACGGTGCGGTTGATTGACTGATGATTTCATTAGATCTTGTTGCTTTTCTTTTTCATTCGAAGTTTATGTTTCCATTATCATCTTGTTTTTTTCTGCAGAATTCTCGTGTACACTAAGGAAGTGGTGTTGGCCGTGGAAAAAACAAACGATCCAACATTGAAGGGCAAACACACCGGCCAATTGTACTTGACCACGCATCGGGTTCGCTTTTTTCTCACGATTTTTTTTTCAAAAAGCACTTCCGATTCGATCCAAGAAGTCAATTTCGATATTCGATTTTGTTGGTGTTTTGCCCTTGTTGCTATTCGTTTACCTCACAAAAAGAACTGAGCCATACCCCGCTAACGCTCTTGGGGTTGATTTTTTGTCATTTTTAATTCTCGAGTTTGGTAGGTCACAGTAACTTTCCGATCAACAAATCCACGTGTTGTGTATCCGAATTGTCACGGTCTTGTGACCATAAATTTACGATCAAAAAGTTGCGTTTTTTTGAAGATTATTTTCATGCGCAAACTTGGCGGTGCCGACGCGCTACAGTCGTTCTGTATGCCGTTCCATTGTATGCGCGACGTGAAACTGGAGCAGCCGATAATGGGCGCCAATTACATGCGGGTAAAATTTAGAGAACAATATTTATTTTGCTGCATCAATCCAATGACTGAATTAACGTCTGTAAAATCAGTCACCACACCACCACACAGTCTGTGTGTTTAAAGCTGTCATTTTTTGCAGAATATAGCTCGCGAACGAAAGAAAAATGTGCGGAATCAGGTCAGAGTTGAAAACATATCTGGCCACAAATGCGCTGTTTATTGATTTCAACCAAGCACAATGTATTCGTTTCTTATTGTAATTCCAGTTTTCTGTGCTTTGTATTCTGCGAAAAAAAGTGACAAGATTAACCGAACAATTAAACGAACATGCCCCATAAAACATGAAGCCAATGCCAACATCTGCAAACCTGAGCTGTTGAATCACAGAAAAATCGCGATTCTTATTGTCATTGATCACATCGCATTTTTGTGACAGAGTCGGATACGTCACAGATCGTGATTATATTTGATCATGCAGGGCTACGTGGACGCACAGCCAGGCGGCAATTGGGAGGGAGACGCGCTGTTCAAGTTGACGTTCAACAAAGGCGGTTGCATTGACTTTGGACAGGTGCTGTTGCGCGCCGTGGACATGGGTGAGTTTTCGAGTGCGCTCGCTGAAATCGGACCGATTGGTGGTGGGGCTGGCGTGCACTGATTGCTGCAGTTTAGAGCACTAGCTGTTTGGTTAGGTTGACCGTAGCCGCCAAACCTGTTGGAACAACGCTTACGAACAGTAATTTAGGCGATGTTTCAGCTGGGGCCGCGAACCCAGAAAAGTGTACAGCCTATCTTCGGCAGAAAATTTTCATATCGGCTTCAAACAACAGCCCGTTCTGACTAAAAACAAGATTTTCTTGAATTAAAAAGCAGTTCTTTAAATTAAGCGACAAAAAAGCAGTTCTTTAAATTAAAATTTGATTAATGATCAGATATGACAAACTAACTTTCTTGCTAAAACAGTCAGTAGTTTGTGAGACATTTTATTTCATTTTCCAGCCAGCCGATTCCACCAATATGCGGCGCCTCCACCGTACGTCCCTCCACCGAATGACTTTTTCAGGTTGATTTTTGTGCTTTCATTTTATTAGCTTTCCAATTTGATCAGTTTTTCACTTCACTCGGCAAGCTCATGTGAAGAACATATTGTACTGTTTCAACTCACTATTGGCACAAACTTGACTCTGGATTGACCGAAACGAACTGCCCTTCGCCACTTCTTTCAGAGCCGAAATCGAATTTTCCAGAAAAAAACCGGTTTGGTTTTCAGTCCACCGCCGGCCTACTATACGATGCCGAATTCGAATCCGTATGGTTTTACCGTACCAAGTGACGCATTTCCAGACACGCCCGCACGTCAGTTGTACACTTTTTGGTGTTTTTCTCGATTATTTTTTGCTCACATTGAATGGTATTGTGTTCGCGGTTGCTGCTGAACCGAGACACTACTTTGCAATGCATAACGAAACGGCAACTCCGTGCTGTTAGGAATTTTGTTGCCTTCTGGATGTAGTTTTATTTCAAGAGCGAAAAAAACGGTTTGCTATAGAGCCTGTGTAGAGTTGGCGCCGGAAAAAATACCGTTTTGTTTTCGGAATGCAAGTTTTTTTAGAAAAGGTTTTCTGTTTTTTCACCGCTACCTTCCTTGATACCTGTGCCGACAAAGCTGGTTGAGGAGACTGTAATTGGCTGCCTCTGTTCCTGAACTCGGCGCGCTTCCTGATTGGTGCCTCCCGGCAGCGGAGCGCCGAGCAGCAGCCAATCAGCGTGCTCGGTTTGATCTATCGGTGCAGAATGTTTGTTTGCCGTTTTTGCTGCAGCCGGCGACGTCTACATGTACGAGGCACCACCGCCATACAGCGGCATTGGACCGGACGTGATGCCCCCGTACCCGGCGGGGCAGACCGCTGCCGCTGCGGGAGGGGCAGTGGGCGCTCCGGAGCCGTCCGCCCCGCCCCCGCCGCCGAGTTACGACCAGGCGACGACGAATGCGAAGAAGACACAGTGAGCACAAGGAGAGCGACGCGATATGGACGTGATCATGGAATTGTTGTTGTTGTTGCTGTTTGTGGAGGATTTCTTGGTCGTGAGATTTTTTCTGGAACAAACACTGAAGCTTGGATTGATTGGCTGTACCTGTGAAAGCCAGCTGATAATTTTGTTTTTTTTGCTCTGTATTTTTTGCTGCAGACGTGATTTTGTTTGTTTTTTTTCAATATTTTCGAGTGTACTGCAGAGCTCTCAATCATGCATGATTGTTGGATTTTTGGAAAACTCGCTGTGATAAAAGTGCAAGAAAAAAGGAACGATTCATAGTCAACCAACTTTGGTCAGAAAAGTTTATGAAATAATCAAATTTTACGCAGTTTATTCAAGCTCTGATACTGTTAAGTTTCTCGTGTGTTCGCTCTTTATATGGTGTTTTTCAACGTGTTTTTTTGTTTGTTGTTGTGAATGGACCTGGCGTCGTGTTTTCGTGATATCTGCAGTTGTTTTTCTCTATTCTGTGACGGTGTGTTGCTTTTATATCGTACTTTTGTATTGTTTTTCTGTCAAAGACACTGTTATCTATCCGGCACTAATGATTTTTATCACACTGTAAACAAATGTTTAATTTGTCGCTTCACTATTGGAAGAAACCTGCTGTAAATTATTACTGTTCTGGTACTTTTGTATTCTTGTTTGCTAAATCATTCCTGTATTTTGTAATGTTCTTTCAATGTTTAGTTTGTACATAAAATTTACAGTTCGTGTAACATCAGCGTGTGGTTCAAGATGAAAACTTATTTGTCTTTTTGTGCAAGAGTTTATCATAGAATTTTCTTGAAATTCGAAATCAATAAAGGTTCTGTCCTATGTCTTTATGTGGAATTCATTTTCCATAATGAGAGTAATGTTACTCATAAAGTCATATCGTCGGAAAAAGTCCTCAAGTGTTTTTTGTTCTGTAAACTCGATTCAACAGAGCCTATGTTTTATAATATTCGAACACATGACGTTTATAAAATCGGTACAATTTTAATCGTCCCTTAAAGGGTGTGTACGTAACACCGACTACTCGTTAACAAAGGGTAGAAGTTCTAATCACATAAATTCCAAATGTGCGAGTCTGCGACCACTTGATTCAAATTGATCAGCTCAAAAACATGCGGACACTTCGTGAACTGTGTCTGTCCTGTGTTGTTGAACACCGACATCACGCAGCAGTTGGCAATTTCTTACGGTACGTTTTTTTACGAGCGTCCGTAATCGGTTGTGTGTGTGGGGGGGGTGCTTCAAAAACAATAACAGCAGAACACGGTCGCCGAGTCGCTTCACAGCCGCCTGCCACCGCCACTACGCACCGACGTCGTTCGTCGCTACTTCCGCCGATGCGCCGTCGAGTTGCTGTGTCTGAGCGAGTCGCAAGTGCTCGCGAACGGCGCCGCCGGCGTCATCGGCCGCTATCAGCAGCACGGCGCGCTGTGCGACCGCCAGACGCTCGGCGACTTGCGAGCGCTCGACGTCGGCATCAACGAGTGCCTGACGGACGCGTTCTTGTGCGCGGTGAGACGCGTTTGTGCGATTGGCTTGTTGGTCTTTTTTTTTGATGTCATCGCTTTTCGTTCCTTGGCGAACAGTTTGGGACAGAGCGAAAGCTGCTGGTTTTCGGCTTGGGCGATTGGCATGAACTACGGTCCATTTCTGTATCCATATGCAATGATTGGTTTAGTTTATATACGCACACACGTGATGCCTGCGTTCTGTACCGGGCCAGACTCCGCCTGCACAGAAGTGGTGGCACAAGAATGCATTCATCTCGTGTGAGCCAAGTATTCAGGTGATTGCGTGTAGTAATAGACAGGTTAGTTGGTCGATCACACGATTTGCAGCGAGGAAAACGGTTTTGTGAACTGCAAAACCGGGTTGGTGGTTATGGTAGGCCAAACTTTGCATTGAGCAAAACAATAACTTTGGCACTGAGATTTTCCACAAAAAAATATTTTTCCAGGTCGCCGAATGTAACCAGTCACTGGAGCACTTATCGATATTCATGCCGAATTTACCATCGTTTGACGATCACGGTTGCCGACCCACGACTTCCCGTGGTCTGTTCCTTTCCTCTACTTTGGAAAACATTTCGACGTCTTTAGAATCTCGATTTTACGTGAAATTTTCGTTCTTTTCTTTTTCCTCTTCTGAACCCTGTTGTTCGTCCCCTCTTCAAAAACGTTTGGTCTTTGTGCGTGCGTGTGCCACCGATAAGTCTGTTACTGACGACTGACGTATGCGTATACGGCACGTCACGTCACCACTCGACAGGTCTGGTGTATTAGCATACTACCGTTCATACAGACGTACGTATTATGGCACGGCACGTTACCTTTTTGTGTTATTGCATGCTACCGTTCATGGAGACGTGCCTTTGACGTACGTCAGCATACGTCAGTATGAACAGAGGCCTTTGGGGGTGAAAGCAATGACTGGTGCAGGTCTGTCGTCCGTCATCGGCGTTCAACGTCGCCTGCGCAGCCTGACGCTCGTCTGGACGACTGCGTTCTCGCCTGGAGTTCTGACCAGACTTCGGTCGGACGCGCTGACGAATGTGACGGTAACGCATATTGTTTTGCGACTTGCTGATTGGCTGCGTCGCAGCTTGGTACGATTGAGCAGTCAATATCTTGTGCTGGGTGCTCAGGTCTTGTTAGCATTGCTTTTAGTTGAACCAGTTTATAATAGGCTTATTGTGATCCAAGATCCCGCTCTTTCAATCGGAATTCTACACACATTGTCTCCGGCACGTGATTTCCATGGAGTGTCGAATGTTGTTCGAAACAAACACACAGGCACCCCTTTTGTGATCTTACCTGATGTCACCCTTGTGGTGGCTAGCAGCTAAAACTTTTTAGCCTCGAAACACGTGTAGCAGCAATAAAAATCATCGTGATCAACCTGAGAGCTGTGGAAATAGAAACATTGTTTTTGGAATTTTAAAAGCAATCTGCTTTTAAAAGCAGTCTTCACATTTCATTTAGCCGCAGCTAATCAACAATGCTACAGTCTATTTATAACGTATACAATTCGCTGATTGGTTAATGCGCACGTGATGCATGCCTTCTGTGCAGGTATTACTGTGCAGAGGCAAAGATTGGTTTGCATGGAACGCATGCATCACGATCACCAACCAATCAGCTGGTTGGATATGCTGTAGAGGCGGCGTCTGTCCTGCACCAAATGCATGCATCACCACTTGTACGCCAACAAATCAGCTAATTGTCTTTTGTGCTCAACTTTTTTTTCAATTTTGTCCCTTTGATAACTCAGGTGAGCGCCGATGGGGCGTGCCGCTGTCTACACGAACGCAGACGTTTAACGGGTATAAGAAATCCCGAGCGGGAACGGACGGAATACCAACGGGATTTCGTGGTGCTCGCGTTGAACAACCCGACAATCCGGATGCTCCATTTAGACGGCGTCATTTTGGACTACCACGATTTTCAGGTTGGATGCGAGGCGATTCCACTTTGATTGCACAGATCAACAAGATTGTGTGTGAACGCTCTCCACATTTCGGACTCGCCAACATACAGATGCAGACGAGGCAAAGGTATTTCTGAATTGCCGCGTCCAATATGAAACTAGTGCAGAATAACGGTGTCGCAGAACTGAAAATTCAGCAAAAAATGGTGCACCGTAACGCACAGACACACTGTGGCACGCTTGCTGATCGACAAGTCTATAGCCAATCAGCCCGCCAGACTGGAGTTTCTTTCACCCATCCCTTCCTCCCAAGTTCTCTCCGATGCCAGGCGCTTCTCCCGCCGCTGGCGAACACTCTTGAGACGCTCGAACTGAAACTGATCCGCTACTACGCCGGCTGCGACGGTCGCCACTGCCAGTTCGAGGCCGGCGTTGTGCCGCTGTTGCAGTTGATCGCGTCCACATGCAGAAGGTTGAAGAAACTGTCGCTGTATCACCATTCGAGGCCGCTCGCCGTGAGCGGTCAATTGGACATGTCTGTGTGCACGACGCTCAAGTCCGTCGCGTTCCAGGTTTGTGCTTTTTGAGTTTTTTGTTGTGATAAAGCTCCATTCTAAAGTTCCATTTTGTCACCGCTCGTGGTTTGGTGGTAGCGCTTTACGCTCTTTTCTGTGCGTTCGGGCGATCGTGACCCGCCGAGGGGTGTATAGATAGGCACTTAATGACAGCGATAACTCGACGGGCGCCCTACTCTACGCTTCTGTACGCTTTTCTGGGTTAGTCCTGGCCGAAAACATCGCCTAAAATCTCCCAACAACAACAACAACCCGAGGATTTGTTGGGTCGCCCTCGCAACCGAATACAGCACCATTCCAAAACGAGAATAAGCAAGTTTCCGATGTTGCACCATTGTAAACAACAGCACTGTTATACAGGGCTACGCATTCACCGAACCGCCAATGTTGCCGGTGTCCGTTGAAAAACTCAAAATCACGGTGCTCGGCACGGAAACGGTTGCGCACTTGGACAGCTGCCACAAGATGGAGCACTTCAGAAAGCTGCATCTGTTCGTGCACGGCTGGTCGCAGCAACTGACGGCCGCTGTGAGGGCGTTTCTGCCGGACAAAGTGGCCACCATACAGCAATGCGGCCGTTGGTTGATTTGGTTTTTTTGGTGTTCATCGCCCAACAGTTGGCAAAGGTAGTGACGCAATTTGGCCGATCGAGCGGGCTCGGTCGGGTGCGGACGCTGTGTAGGGGCTGCGTCGTTGTCCGCAGCTTGGTTTTGGTTGGATTTGGTTTTTCTCGACGTTTTGCGTCAGTTCGTCTCACATCTTTGAGCTTTTTGTTGTTGTTGTTTTTTTTTTTCAAAAAAAGTGTTCATTCCACTTTTGTACCCTCCGCAGTCGCAACGATTTTCATTTCTGTTTCAGGCTGGCTCACGTCACCGTGCGAGCGATCGCTGCAGTTGGCCGAAATGTTAGCGAGCGACTTGGTGCGAAACTGCGCCAGATTGAAGTCGCTCGATTTGCTGGTGACGGAGGGGAACGTGGCTGATGTGCTGAGGTGCGTTGTGAAATTAGTGGGCAACAGCAGACGCTGGCGCTTTCTTGATTCCAACGTTGCCAATTCTGCATCGCACCACACACCTTTCTTGCGGTCACTAAAATTCAGCGGTATTAGTGACGAAGAACTTTGACGAAAAAATTAATGAAAAATGTCCTGCGATCAACCTTGTCGATCGTAGTCACGTGCATGAAGAAGCAAATCTCCAGTTTCCATGCACTTTCTTTCAACGTCCAGCCAGCTTTCCAATCGGCAGCGTTGCTCGATGCTTCGTCACGTGCGCTTCGCTCAACACGCCGTTCACCTAAAAACACAGTCAGTGCTGCTTTGGACGCTCGCGAAGCATTGTGCCAACTTGGTCTCGTTGGAATTGGCCGGCTGGTCTGGCGTCACTGATGAGCTCGCTGGCTGTCTGCCCACTGATTTGGAGGTCCACGGTTCAGTTTTTTTCTTGTTTTTGGTCACACCACACAGATTTTCTTTGCTGCATGTTGCACGTTCCTGATGATTTCTGGATTTTTGTTGCAAAAGACGCTTACTGAAAGATTTCCCAAAATTTGCCAAAAGTGTGAGTGTTTAGTTAAACCTGGGTTGAAATCAATTTTTTTTTAATTTCGCCTGTTGCTCCATTTCACAGATTCTGTCGCTGCACGGCATCAACTGGTCGAAAAGATCGCAAACCGATACGTGGCATGTTGTTGGTGCGTTAAATCGCGTTCATCACAGCACAAATCGCATTTCCACGTCCGAAAGGGACGCTCAACAACCGAACACCACCGACAACGCACACATTAACCAGCATTTGCTGACGTCAACCGGCATCAAGCGCATTATTCAGCGTTGTCCGCGTCTACGCGAGCTGTCGGCGACTGACGCCGAGTTAACGCTCAATAATGCTGCCTCCGTCATACGTTACGTCGCGTCACAGGCGGCGTGTTTGAGCGTTTGTGTGCTGAACGGACGCAATTATAATGTGGATAATATCAGCGATAATGCCGACGTAAATGCGCTTTACAGCGAGCACACGCTCGCACATTGGCAACGCAATTCGAACGCGTTGTTGCAGCGCGTTTTGTGAATCGTTTTCTTGGAGGGTATTCGTGTTGTGTTATTTCTCACTTTGGTTGTTCAGTTTTTATTGTTTGTACTTTGCTAGCTCTTTATTGTAATTCTTTATTGTATTTTGGTATCATCGTTGTAGCATTGGGTCCCCTTTCTTCTTTTCTTTCTCCTTCCTTCTGGTTATTGTTATTTTTGTGTTATATTTTGTTGTTTTGACAGTTTGCAACGCTTAATTGTTGTTATCTCCTTGACCGTTTGATTTTGATTTCAATCGTTTATTTGCATCGTTCTCTATATTTTGTACATAGTGTGTTTTTCCTTTCTGGCTTTTGTTCTGCTTTGACTTAGTTGTAGTTGTAAATACTAGCAAATTGACCCGTGCCTACGGCACGGTTAGCTGATAAATACAACTATTATTTTTGAGTTGGTTTTCCCTTTTGACCTTGCCACGACGCGGACTCAAAATGCATTGCATTTTGATTTTGAGCTGCTTTAACCGACTGTTGTTGATTTACCATGGAAATGATCGCTCACTTTTAAAGCAATCGTATCCGTCGATGCTCTTTATGATGAAAAAAAGACAATTTGAGCGACAAAATTCTGGATTGTTAGGATTGTTCGTTCTGGGTTGAATGTACAAAACTTTTGGCTTGGCCACTTTCACTTGCCGATATTGAATAATACTATTTCCTCTGACAATCGTTCCAAACGTACATTGGATGGACGGATGGATGGATGAACTTTAATCTTCGTACCACATTTCGCCCATTTTTTAGGATTCAAAAGACGGTCTATTGTGTTTCAATAAATTGCATGGAACCGTGGCACGTGTAACATGGCACGCAAATATTTATTTTAGACTTTCCATTTTTTCCGCGCCACTCGAGTAAGCTCATTGAAGCCTGTTGGAGTGCATGCTGCAGCACTGTTGTTTTCACCGGCGCTGCCTGCCAGTGAATGAACACAGCGTACATTTTGTTCGCAGTCACGGATGCCTGTCTCGTCCAGACTGTGTACATTATTTCCACTTAGAGTTCTCGAGGTAGTGAGAGCCACAATTACTGTTTTGTGCTTCGGAGAGCTTCAGCTGGTTGATCGATGATTTGAATTCGCATTGATTGCCGATCAAATTGTCCATCATGACGTGGCCGCTCGGGTGCATGGCTTGATCAGCTGGTCTTCATGCTTTTTTTGTTTCGTCTACCAAGAACACCCACCGCCAGGCTATTTGAATTCTCATCGCCACTGTTTGAGTGATCACCAATAACAGGTTTGACGTCAACACATATCCAGCTGAATATTTATAGTAGCGCAAAAGGATTGGCGCAGCCCTAATGAGTCTGTCCAATATGAGACGAGTCAGGGACGAAAACCGAGATCAACAGCACACTAATAACAGCACAGATAGCAGCACGATGTGGCACAAGCACACTCACGGCATCAGTGCCGCACACATGTGCACATCGGCAGTAGCGTGTACGCTTGCGTTTGGTGCAGCAGCGAGCGTGCGGCACTGCTTTTTTGCAAGAACACACGCACGCTGACGCACTGCGCGTGTTTGCTCGTTCGCTCTGCCACTACAGCGCTCACTGACATCATACGCATCGCACAACACATGCGAACTCAAGGTTCTTGGTCATTTTCGATTTTAATCGTCGACGGATAATGTCTTTGTGTCACTGAATTTTTTGTTTTGTTTTTGTTGATGTGGTGCTCTCATTTTTTTGAGTTTCAGTTTTGGTTGATGAAAATGGTTGGTGAACAATAATAATCGCCAATCTAAGAAAGATTTGCGTTTCAACGTTTCAATGCTATTAAGTCGCCATTGAACATGTCCATCCCTATTAGCACAACCGTGAGAAACGAAAGTTACGACTTACGAGACGGATTCACTTTCGTGAAAATTGTACGTTCCACATCCCACTCCCACATACGAAAATATGCCGACGAACGTCGGCGCTATGCAACCTGCGGAGCATACGGTATTTACCGCATTAAGTCTCAGCGCGATCTTTTTGAATCCTTTGATCTTGATGGAACCTTGAAGACGTTCATGAACTGAGAAGAATTTTTTTTAAATCAATCTTTGGACGAACAGTCCAAAACGGTAGAAACCACTATTCGCGGGTTCAGTTCGTCTTTTTACAAAAATGTCCACAGAAAACGCTGCATATTGTGCTTTTTTGCTTAAATTTAGAGGTTGAAACTATGTCCTAGCTAACGCATCGGACGCAATGGGCTGTGTCATACAATATGAGAGTTGGTTTTATAATCGCGCTGCGCCAGGCAAATTATATTTAAAACGAACAGCCACTGTAACATTTTGCAACTTTCTGTGAATAAATTTAAGCATGTAATAGCAACACAAGTTGCTTAGTTTTTTCTATTTTTGTTCTGGTAACCGTACTTTTGTCATTGCCACGTTGAGTTGTGTAACCACCACAATTTCCTTGGAACGTTGTTTCAGTTAGCAACTTTCAAAGCTGGGAGTGAACTTCTGTTTGATTTTCCTTCTTCTGGATTTCACGGGTATAAGTGAGTTGCATTTTTTCCAATTCCGCTCCGCGCCATATACGTTTTTCAAGTGACGCTTAACTTTTTCTCGGATAGAACTTTCTTCTCCCAAGTTGTTGCTGTTCTTCAGGCTGACGTTGAACCGATATTTAACTTTTAATCGCCACAGTTTTTAAATCAATGGAACACAAAACACGTTTCCATTGCTGTGTGCTAGAAATGTCGCAAAACAATGGATTGCATGATTGCGAAACAACTTCGGGTTTGGCTGGCTTTGGAAATCTACAAAATGATAACCATTAGACAGACAACAAACAACCATCGAAACTTCGAAGCAACACTATTGCACACGTCGATTAATAATGATCACGTTTAAAGTAATATCCGTTCCAAGCTCAGTTTTCACTTGGTTCAGATGCTTGCCACATGTAACGGAACATGTTCAATGTAACTTCGATCTAACCAGAAGTCTAAAGCGGGCTTGTTTGTCTCGGGCTTACGTCAGCTTGTTTTCGTCCGGTTGACAGTTTTTATTTACAGCGAGAAAATAGTTGTTCTTGTTGTCTGTAGTTGCCACTTCTCGTAGACCGGAGAGTTTCATAGTCAATTACTTCCTAAAGGCGGAAACACCATTTAGTTTTTCGTCCGTACGCACAAACGTCGTTCTAAATCCCGTGCGCAAACTAATCGTGTCCGTAATGCATTAAGATAGCACACACGACACGATTTCTAAATCGCGTGGCCATTTTTACGTGTCGTGTCCGTGCGTACGCACAAAAAAACGAATTGCTAAACGCGGCTTTAACGAAAACTAAAGCAGGCGTAAAAACTGTAAAAACCTGGCGTTTTCATCGACATTAAAGAACGTCAGCTGACGTTCTCAGTTGAAATTATGCATGTGTTAGTGTGTTTTGCTCAGTGACCTTAACAAACGCCCATATCGGCGCTAATTTCAAAAATCTGGCGTTTTTAAATTGAAGACGTCAGGTGGCATTTTGGTAACGCCAGCGTTTTTTATGGCGATGAAAAGGTCCACGTTTCAACGTTCCACGGTGCAGGCAGCGGCAATATTGACACCGTCAAGGCAACTGTGTTTGTCCTACGTGTATAGGCATGTATCACAACAACATTCATGCGCTAAATGATATACATTTTGAACTTTATAATTTAATTAACAGCGTTCTAGATCATATTACGATCTTGCGGACATCATATCGTGCCCGTGCGTTTATTCTTGTTCGTATCGACGTTAAAAACACTGTTACACGACACATAGAAATAGTTGATTTTTTTTCTATGCAATTTGTTTGAAGCAACGTTTTAATCTAAAAATTTTTTCAGCGTTTAAAAGCTTGAACATTTGTACTTTAGATACAATATTTTGGCATTTCCTGTTTAGTTTATTAGGTTCTGGAGATTTCGATATCTGCTGGCTATGTTGATTATGATTTTTTATCGTTAGACTCACCACTCTATTTTATTATTTGGAACTGTTTTCAGTGCACGTGTCTCGTGCAATTCTCTTATTCTGTTTCAATGTCGTGGATTCTGAATAAAATGGGTGGAATGTTTGTTTTGTTTCCAGGTTATCTATCTTCTAAAAACAGCATTTTTGAAGCTAACAACATCATTTGTGCAAAGGTTTTTGAAATCTGAGAAGCATCGGTTTTCATTTACAGCTTCAGAACCTTAGACATACTTTTTGTTGTTCGTAGTTACTCTATTTCTTGTTTTTTTTGCTTTTTGTGAAAATATTAACTTTGACATTGCGTATATTTTGATTGTCTGCGTGTTCCCACGCACTTGAATTAAAAAATACCGTATTGTGTTTCGAACGACGAAATACACAAGTTTTTCAACATTTTTACATCAATGTTCTGCAACTGGTTTTCCAACAAAACACACTGTATTTACAGTATTAAAAAACTGATTCGTCAGCCTTTGCAGCTCTGACTAGCCAAATGTTTGAGCGTAAAAACATGAAAATCGACAACTTCTAGCAAACTAACAACGAATCACAAAGATATTCTTTGAATATGGTAGAGCAGTTTCGTAACTGATATGATTTCCGTTTGTATTTCACAATATGAGCACAACCAAAATCATAAACTTGTTTCATTCGATGCGAAGTGTGAGATAATGTTCCTTTATCAGCCGACAAAATCAGAATATTCCTGTATTTCCAATATCAATTCGCCGTTATGCTTTTTCTATGTAGGTCAATACTTTTTCTGCCTTCCCGCAATTCTCTGGTGTCTTCATTTCTCCCTTAGCTCGTTAGCACGAAAGCCCAGATTTGCACATTGTATGTGTCGTCAACAAACCTGCGCACGGCGCTACCGCTACCACTCACGCTACCGTACAGAGCGTGAGTTTTTTGGAAGAAAAAAGCAACAAAATTATGTTCTTGATTTCCCCATAACAACTTTATTGGTCTTTTCAATCTTTTAAAAAAGTATGTTCGTTTCGGAAAATGTGAATGTTCACTTTTTTAAACGTATACGTTTTTATAAACTGCAAACTTTTACAAAGCTTTTATACACACGTACTTTGAAAACTATAACTTAAATCACAATATTTATAAATTTGAATTTCAATCATAGTTGCCATTAACAATGACAAAACTAAAATCAGCTCATTCAAAAAGAAATAAAACAAACCTTTCGTCGTCTTTATCATTGATACATTGTACAGCTGCCCTTATAGATCTCATCAAAACTGGCTTTGGTCTAGCGCATTTAGTTGCATGTTTTCAAGATAAAACATGAATGAACTTGTACTTTGTTAGTTCTGTCTATGTGCGGAATTATTCTTAAATACACCGTTGTTCAATCTGTGTAGTTCCTCGTGTGTCGCTACGGTATCGCTTTGCTCAGGTGTTGCGACAAATTCAAGGTGAAACGATCCGGACGCCCACGCACAAATTCTGAAACTGTGTTGGATCCAGATTTTTCTGAATGAAATTCAAACCCATTACAGTACCACTAGTACCACAAAAAAAGTGGCCTGGCGTACATCGGCATGCGGAAACTTGGCATGCCATAATTTGGCGTGCTGTACCTTCTCGCACCGTGAAATACGTCAATCTGACGTACACTGTACCGCAGGGTGTGCCAACTTGGCATAACCAAACCAACTTTATCAAGCGAAGTTTTTTAAAAGTATAAATTTCTTGCAGATTTGTTTAACGGTATAGTATGACCTATTTTTTTTTTAAACGTGTCCCACTGAAATGACGTCATGTGCCGCAAAACATGCGCTTGTCGTTCACAGCAAACCAGATTTTCCGTTCGTTTTTTCCGTATCTGTGAATTTTCAGCTGGTCATATTTTCTCAACGCAGTTTTGTATTAGATTTCCAAAGAGAAAAACTTGAACATTTTCCAAAACATTCGCGCGCCTTTCGGTGGGTTCGCTTTCTCACGTTTCTCAGAAAATAAGTTAACGCAGTTTTTGCTTTTTTGGTGAGCCCTAACCTGAAATCTTTACGAACTGAAAACTCAATCTTTGTCAACGCAATGAAAAACGAAACAAAAGACGATGAGCATGGCCGAAGAGTAGCATTTTGCCAGTATAAACTTGAAGTTCTGCTTCAAAATGCTGTTGTGCGTGCCACGGTTTTTCACTTCTCTGAGAGTTGTTTTTAAAAGGACGTAAGTTTTTTAATGCAGCAAAAATACAAAGTATAGTGTGTATTCACGCAGTTGTTGTAAATACGCCACAGACTTGTTCCTAGTTTGGCGAAGAATGCGTGGCGCATCAATTTCAAAAAGCAACAAAAACACGCACATCTTTGTGAAATATTCAGTCGTGGTCCCGAATGGCGTTTTACGTCATCATTTCGTCAGTTGCAGTAACGGATCCTGAGAAGTGTCTGTTTTCTGAAAACGTTTTGTTTTGTTTTTTAAAAACCATCTGGCTTCTCAAACTCGTTCCCACTTTAAGCAGTGGAGTATTATAAACCTTGTCCCCTCTTTCGCCGCGTCGCACGTGTCATGTCGCTTTTTGTGCCAAAGTCGCGCACATTTTGTTTTTTTTGTGAAAAGTGTTGCGTCATTGCGTTTTCGTTGATCTGTTTGGGCTTGCTACCGTTTTTGTGCTTTTTGTTTTTTATTGCTTTATTTTCAAGACCAGGTTATTTTTAGCACATGTGCTTGCAAGCCATTCAACATCGCCCATTCGTTTTTGCAACCCGTTTTGAATTCATGCCATTGTGTCCACGGCCACTGGTGTAGTTGGTTATGCTTCATTTAAAATTCATAACATTTCCTGTGTCGTAGTTTTTCATGTGACTTCAAGCCAAAAATAAACACACGGACGAGTCTAATAATAAACCGCCATTCAAGCAAATGAGAGGAAGAAAAACAAAAAACAAGTTAAAAAGATTAAAACACAAACAGCACATGTCGACACGGCTGTATGCGCATGTGTGCTCTCATTTATTCTTTCCACCACTTTTGCTATCTATCCTCAGTTGAATTTGCTTCAACTTTGTCAGTTTGCGCTAAGTATACACTGGAAAAGAAGCCTTCTGTGTTTTCCTGAAGAGGAGGTAGGTGTGTGTTCGCGTTGATAAATTTGATGACTTCGTATTTTGAAACCGCCCATGTGCAGTAAACCCATAAATCGCCAAGTATATGATTGCAATCAAACAAACCAAAAAGCATTTTTAAACATTAAAAAAAATTTTGCGTCAGCATTACAAAAAAATGTGGACAGAACCATATGTAATCCTCACACTTATAATGCCGTTTTTTATGGAAATTACTGGTGCTTAATCAAGAACCTTTATCTCAAGTTACGACAGAATCAAAAACTTCTTCGAATTCTGTGAAAGTGGAAAAGCGGCTCAAAAAGGCATGTTGAATTTGACGGAATTTGAATTTGAATCAGAAAGGCATTTGACGTGGTTAGCTTAATAATCTGATTGGCCGCAGCGTGCCTGACTGATACAATCAATTAGCTAAATGCGTATGATCACTGCAAAAGTCACGTAAACTTGGTCCTTTGCAACAAACCGTTTGGTCTAAATTTGCTTCCAACTTGTATAATGTACACGTACCGTACGTGCATAGGTTTGCTTCTGCAACTACCGGCGTGTTTACTTTAGTTCTTCATATCACGTTTCTGTATATTTTTCTTTCAGAATCTGTACCGCTGTATAATTTTACGTCCACTTCTGAGTGATTTTAAATTTTTTTTGGTAATAAAAACGATATTTTCGAAGTGTTTAGTAAAAATATAACAACGTTTGCTAGATCTTATGCAATTTTTCGGGGATTTTCTATTGTTTCTGCTTTGAAATATGCATTTTCTTCATTGCGGGCATGAACGTTTTTATGGCTATGGATGCACCTTCTCTAGCAAGAATATCCACCTATGTGAACGAATTTCATCTGCAAACCTTGCAAGAATGACCACGTTTAAAAATTGTGAAAGGCTCAGTGCGGCAACAATTGATGCCTGCTACATGACTGTGCGGCCGAATAAACATGGATTTGTACAACAATCAATTTCATGTGTTCGACTGCGTTTCTGACGTCAGAGAAATTGCTATTTTTTTCAGGGAACAAAGTTTTTTTTTGAATTGCGCTTGTTATGCTTGCACACAAATTTACATGTACCATGCAAAAACTGTTTCTTTGTTGATCTTGCACCCCCCGTTCTTGTCTTGTTGGCGCTGAACGGTTCTCTGTTACATTCTATTCCACCATGTATACATCGTGGTTTATGATTCAAATGCCGGAATACAAACATCACGCAATGCTGCAGCTACATTAGCTATGTACACTGTAACTTATATCCATGTGCGCTAACGATTCAGCTTTTCAGCAACCAAGAATAATACGTAAAAAATCTTGCCAGTACTGCTGTCACTGTTGTCGCTATATACGGTCAGAGTTGGTTGATCTTTTTTTTCAAATTTTGCAGCTTGACAATAAAAGTAAGGGCATGTGCTGATGAACACACGTTCATCACAGCATAATGGCTTGGGGATTTCATTGAGTAACTTTGGCTTATTCATAATTAGCCTTCTTCGACTGGTGCTGCCAAGCATTTTTCATGTTATCAAATAAGAGATACATGTAACAGCAATATTGGCAACCGTGTCGACTTTTTTTATTTCTCTGCATTTTTATTTTGTGGCAGAGAGCTTCCACCGGCTCGTGAATGTGGTACATTGTAACATACTAGCAAACAGTGTTTGCAGTTCGCAAATGCAAGTGTCTCATTTGTTTAGACTTGAATTTCGCTGTTTTCTATTGAGTTTCTCTATTTGAATCATTGGCAAACAAACTGAGATGATCAGCTTGGAAAAAATGGAACCATGGTTATTGATTGAGCGGGCAGTTACAGCATGGCCGAATAAATAACGCAATCCTTCAAGGCAGGCTCAGCCGCAGACTAGGAGTTGTCTTTTTCAAAAATGCTAACATGATTCACAAACATGTGTGCAATGAAGAAAGCATGAACAGAATAACCCGAAGAATCCAATAGTTTAAAAAAACGCGCCAAATTTGGCACACAATTTGGTTTCTGATGGTCTTTTTTCCTTCATTCAAATTTCGCGCGCCTTGTCAAAGGGAAGGAGAAAGGCAGGCGCCATTGTTAACAAAACATTTTGTTGACCAAAAGCTGACTTCTAGTGCCCTGCCTGAACGTCTCCTTGGATCTGTGCGTGTATTGTGCCCTAGATGCAAACGTTTTTAAACGAAGCTCAAAATGGCTCGCTCACCGGCGCATTGCTTCTGGGGTATCCCTTGTAACCATGACTCCCCATAGCATGAAACTTTGAACAGGTACATCTGTATATGTACGTAAATACCTGCGTCACGCGCAAAACTGTTTATCTATCCATCTATGCGTTGACTAGTCTCGGGTCCAAAATAAAAGATAGCACTTATATTTCGGTGCACCCTGTAATGTCAACGTTTGTATGCTTTTACTTGTAGTTCAGCCAGAAAAATATGGTTTTTACGCGTTGCCAATCATAGCAATAATTGACACGCATCTCTTCACGGACATTTGTGCGACCAGACGGGTGAAAGGTGAAAGCTCTGGCGTCCAGTGGTGTTCATTTCAGTTTTTTTTCATTTATTAAACGTTCAAAATTTGTCACCTTCAGTCTTGTTAGATGTAACTTGAGTGGTTGCGCGTTATATTGTGTGTGGTCTGTGCGTGCACTCGGGTGCGACGGTTCGAGCCCGCCGAAGGGTGTATGTAGGACCACCTTATAATGACTGAGAAACTCCGATTCGCGCTTTACTTGACGTGCGCCTTATTGGCTAGCCCTGTCCCTGCCTAATTATTGTGGATTTATTCAAACGTGGGGGTTTATTGGTGAGGGGGGGGATTATTGGTGGGGGGGGGGGTTATTTACAAAAACAGAGATTTCCTTTTGTAACAGCCTTTTGTAATGAAATTACCATTAACTCCTAATGTTGGCGCCTTTGGTAGCACAATTTCACCAATGTCACTGCATTCAGCCACTGAATTCGCCGGTTATGTGTTTCAAACAGGTTTCCAATTAACCCCATGGGGGATTATTTGTGGAGGGGGGGGGAATTATTCGGAAACTTGTCGTGGGAGTGGGGGTTTATTGGTGGGGGGGATTAATGGGGGGGGGGGTTTAATGGGGGTAATACGGTATTTGTTTTCAGCGGATTTTATGGCGTGAAAGCTTCAAATGAAACTCGGTCAGACGCGACTCGCTAACTGCCAATAATTCTCTCGTGTGCAAATGATAATGTCAATCTGGTTCATCTGAAAATATTGTTCCCATAAGACGACCAAACAATTTGTTTTCATTCTGACTTTAACTTTTTTACGCTTTCTTTTTGTTTGTCATCTTTTCTTAACAGCACCGTTTAGACTCGAGACACCAGAAAAATGTCCAGCGACAACGTTATTAGTTGCCCGAAAACCGGTTTTGCTGTGAAAATACAACAAAAATCGTTGGTTAGCCTCCCTTCGCGCGCAACGTTTTTTGTCGTCCGACTATTTGAAAAATCATTCGTCTTTATGAAAAGGAACGAATTTAGTTGCATTTATGGGGAGCGGTGCAGTGAGCAGAAGCTGGTGTGGTGTGCGCTCCTCTAAGCTATGTTTCAGTGCAGATAAATTGAGGATAAAGCTATGTGTGTGTTTGATAAAACAAAACAAAAACACAATGAGTGATTTTCATTTTTGATTAAAAAATGTCATATAATTTGAAAAAAAAGTCAAATTTTCGAGCACCGTTCGCGTGTACGTGCCTTCATTTGGTAATTAAAATAGTGCGCGGTTTTTTTCAAATTTTAATTTATTTTCCAGATACACTCATGAATATGATTATTATTTTGCGCCACAATAATGCTTGACGCACATTCTAAAATAGATGTAGATTTTTCCATTTTCACTTCGCACACCCAGACACCTGAAATTGTCCGAGCACGCAGGGTGAGTATCATACATAATTAAGGTACGTTAAAAAGCGAAAAATAATATTCAACAAAATAAAATTTGTTTTTGTACCGAAAATTTGAAATTTTACAAGCGTGACAGTGAAATCATCTTCCAATCAGTGCTTGAATCACTGAAAACACACACTGCAAATAATAGTTTATTGACAAACACATCGAAACGTGCGTTCAATCAGCTGCTTTCGTTCTAAATTAAACCATTCTACTTCACAACCACCCTGTTTCAACGACAACAAGCGTATGCAGCCACTGATATTACATTGCGCTGCACTGTGTGAAACGTGCAGACGTTTATTTGTGTTATGTTGTTGTTGTTAGACGCGGCGCGTTAAAAAATGAAAATAGAACATTGTGCATTGGCGTTGACGACACCACAACGCTCAACACGGATCTGTTTTCATTTGGTTTTGCCGCAGATGTTAGTGGGATACTTTGATACTTTCTGGGGTGCGACTGGCTCTTATTCAGTTTTTTTTTCACTTTGTTTTCCATTCGTTTTTTCTGTGAAACTGTCTGCTTAAACGGCCTGAAATTTTCATTACAGCTCAAAGTAACATCACCGTTTTTTACATCCCAACATCTAATTTTTATCGTTCTTTTTGTGTTTCCTTTCCTTGTGTATCGTTCCCTGTTTTTTGTTGCTGTATTTTGTCAAAAAAATGGATTCCTTTTTCCTTGCTGGTTGCAATATTTTTTGTGTCAGTCTTATTCAGACGTTTGATTGTTCAATTCATATGTAAATTTAGAAAATGTTTATGTGTGTTCTGCGTCATTCTCAGCAGTCTGCATCTGTGTAAACATTTCATTGCGTCGGTCAATCGTTTTACAGATTACACCGGTGCGGTTTCGCCGTTTTTGAACTGTATACGGTAATTTACTTCATTGAAAAAAGCTGAACTTTTCGCAAATAACACAATCATTGGTCAATAGTTTTAAAACGAAATTTGCTGTCTTTTTCTGCTCCGGTTCCAGGCTTTTGTCCTTTTTTGCAGAAATGTGGATATGACATTTGATGAAACGAAACGAAGAAAAATAATTGTGCGTTTTTTCAGGCCGAGCCAAAACAACACAAAATTCCATTTGATTTTCTGAAAGAAATTCAGATTGGACTCGGAAAACCCGAAATGGGCTCCACAAAATTGTATATTTTAACCAGAAGAAAATGTGAATTATAAAGAAAACCACCATGTGAAAAGTGACAAGTGAAAACAAAAGCCGTCGTCCTCGTCCGGCTGTGTTAAAAAAACACAGTGATTGAAATATAAAAAAATAATGGACAGCTTGCAACAAACGAGCGGCTCAACAGGCCCGCAGGCGCTTGGATTCGGTGGTGGTGGCGCCGGCGCAGGTCCCAGCGACGACTCAGCCTGCGATGACGACGACGACGTCGTTCGTTTGGAGTCTGGCGCTCTCTACCACAATCATGGAGCGAACAATCGAAACGGCCCAACGTCAGGCTCGCTTTCGTCTCGGGCTTCCACGCCGTTGCAGGTTGGTCGTTGCTTGGTGATGGCGGGTGTGAATTGTGATGTGATCATGTTTGTTGTGGTGTTTGGGAAAGTCATCCCATCGTCACAGTTTTAAAGAAGTGGAGTGAGTGAGGTCTATGAGTTTTTATTCAAAAAGTGGGTGAGGAAATGGTGAAGTTTGTAGTTTCGACGATTGGACATGGACACAGCCAAGTCAATGGCAGCGTGGGTGGTGTAGGGTTGCATTTTTGTTTTTAAGAACTTCAAAAAATTTGACGGGTCAAAATTGTGCTGAATCAATCAGGGAGTTTGAAGAACCACATCTTATCTACAAGCGCCTCCCGAATCGAATGACTCCCGTGTGCCGGAACTTTCCAGGTTTTGTTTTGGTGGACCTCATCTCATTTATCCTTTTTTCAAGCCGTCATCAAGCCTCTTCTTGCGTTTTGACCCTCCACAACGCCACTAATTATCCCCAGGCCTAGGGTTAGGGGCTTTGAAAAAAAAAATTTTTTTAGTTTTTTTTTGTTTTGTTTTTTAAATTTGGATTTTTTTTTCAAACTTAAAAAAAATTTGAAAAAATTTTCTTCTACTTTGCTCTGAAAATTCGATTTATGGCATAATTTTTTGAAAGTTCAAACCAAATTATCTTCCCAACTTCTTTGTGTGCTTAGTTACCACATGTCATTATTTGGTCATTTTGACCGACGTACTCCATGTTTTTCGATTTGGATGACTTCTAGAGTCAATTTTTAGCGTTGAAATGACTTAACTGAATTGAAATATCGTTTCAGAAATCATTTTCTTGCAACTTAGAACATGTTTTTTCAGTCGGTAGGCCATGAGATGAACATGATATCTTGTTGATTGGCGTACGTTATAGGTCTACAATGGAGTTGTGCGATATATTGTTAAACAATTGGAGCGGGGATGTTGGTTAATACCACATCACACGACCGTTTTTCAGATACCCGATAACATGGCCACATGTTAAAACTTGCGTGCTGAGCTAAACTAACGTGTTAAACTTGCGTCTGTCAGTTGCCCGCAACGTGATCGCGAAATCATGGTACGTGTTTTCGATACGATGATTTGAAGAGTGGGCTCTCGCCATGTGGCAGATAGCATAGCTGGTTGAACCTGAAAGTAAGTGTCTTGGGGGGGGGCCACCGGGTCGACAGGGGTTGCCGACTCAGCTACAGCAAACAGGAATTTTTGAACTCAGTCAAATTTTGGTAATTTTCTAAAGAGGAACAACTAAGAACAATTCAATATTCAAGTGCACGTCGAAAATTGTCCTGTTTTACTGTTGAAAATGCAACTTTCCCTCTATGAAATGGACATAATTTCAATAAAACACGATTTTCGCTCTTATAGTTTTCCGGATCGTTCTGAAAATAGTCTAGATGAACTCAGCTCGACGAGACGCTTCGAACAAACCTAACTTGTAAAAAAAAATTTTTTTTTATTTTTTTTTTTTAATTTTAAAAAAAAATCCGGATTTTTTTCTCTAACCCTACCCAGGCCCCAGCTCAACTGAATGGAAGCTTACCGGCTAGAAATTCGATCAATTATGTTGACGACGCCACGACATGACACGAAACAGCAACCAAACAAAGGAGCGCTTGCAGACAGTGCAGCTCGGACGCTCAGAATTCACAATCTGGGGCGAAATGTCACCTTGGACTGCATCGGAAATATTAAGCCAAGCTTTGCGACGCTTAAAAACTTCATCCCAGAAGTTGTTGAAGCCTAAAATCAGTCGGTAAAACGGTTCAAGATCGACTGCTGACGGTTTTATAAGGTGATAATGTCAAAGAAAATTTTTGTTGAACTTTCGAAAAATTGTGCCAAAAATGAGGGTTTCATTGAGAGCATATCAGAAAAAATGACGTTTTTTATTTTGTTTATTTTAATGTTGAATTTCCTTGGGTGGTAGGTCGTGGGTGGGTTATCCTCGATCATTAACGGAAAGATGCCAGTGATGGTCTCTGCGCAGAGACTTTTATTTCACCGTAAAACATCGAAAACATCCGAGAACGCAGCTGTTGAAACGAGTTGTTTTTTTTTTTCAAATGAATTCTTCCTGCCGCGCAGGGCCAGCCGTACAGCACGACGCCGCCGACGGTGGAGGACTGGAGGACGTCGTACGCGAGCGAGCGCCTCGGGCGCCTGCTGCTCGGCATCGGCCTGCTCGCGCTCGCTGCCGCCGTCAACCCGCTGGTGCTCGCCGTGTTGCACGACTTGGCGCCCAGGTGGCCGCTTTGCGTTTTTTCTTGTAGTAAGGCGCAGACAACGACTTCTCATAATTTTGTTTCACAATGCCGATCATGCAAATGTAATACGGATGGCATGGTCAGCCGTTTCATCGTTCGTGTTCAAGATTGTTGCGTTTGCGTCAATTGACGCAAGAAAATTTTGACGAAAAAACCCTGCCTTATTTTACTGTGTTTTCAACATTTTGCTTTGCAGAACGCCTCTACCCGATCTTGTATTCTCGTTTGTGCCCGAGCAAGAGTGGACGCTAACTGCGGCCGATATTTTAGTCACTGTGTCCGGTGTTACCATATTGCTTGTCGGTGTCATTCACAGATATAGGTCAAGTTCGGTGGCTGCAACGTTACGATATGATGTTTGTGTTGCAGGATTGTTTCATTTGATTGGACATTTTTTTCGATTCTAAGAAACATCTAATCAGAATCAACAGAACAGAATCAAAAGTGATGAGTTTTGAGCAGTTTAAATTGAGTTTGATTACGCTCAAAAACGATTGGTTAATTGGCTCGCTTGATTTTTTTGTATTGGACCAGGAAAGTATTGGAGTTTGTTGAAAAAAAAACTAAAAACCATTTTTGCTTTATTTTTTCCATATTGTTCTTCGGCGAGCGGCGAATCGCTGCCATCTTATACGGGTTAAGGGTGCGTTTTTTTAAATGATAGTTTCTTTTTCTTTTCTTAACAAATAAACATAAATATGCATACAGCTATGTATGTTGTCTTTTATTTTGATTCTGTTCTCCAATGCGTTTGCACAGACGTGGACAGGAAAAAAATTCGTGTTTGTGACGTTGGCAAGGTGATCAATTGAAGTGC